>WAAG01045865.1:98955-131011 GCA_013390105.1 Tichodroma muraria
AAAAAAAAAAAAAAAAAAAAGGAAAATTTCCCTCTTTATTTCATATTTTCCTTTATTTTCAATGAACCAGTAAAGGAACAAAAAGATCCTCACATCGTCCAGTCTGCCTTCGTAACATGCCAAGAGCGTGCCGAGGAACAGGACGAGTTTCCAGTGCCCCACAGACAGAGCAGGATTAGGTCTGTGCTGTGTCTGCCTCCAGTCACGGGAAGATCTGAGCCCAGCACGTGACAAACCCGTGTGTCACAAACACGGTGTCTCTGGCAACTGTGAGTGTCCATCCTAACTTCCCATTCATCCCCCCCTGGACTTCTAGTTTTTTTATAATTCTGGAAAACCCAGCTCCTACCTTTGTCAAGACCAATAAATAAATATGTTTTACAGTCATAGCTTGTCACGTGTCATCACAGCTTACGAAGTGGCTCCTGTCCTTGGCAGATCAAAGAGAGGAGGATCCTGTGGATGAAATCTGATCTACAGTGGGAAATTGCTGGCTACAGCTGACTAAACTTCTCCAGCACAACCAAATTCTCTTAGGAAAGATGAAAAATAGCAGCAAGGTAACTCTTTGCCCATCTATATAGGTTTTCTGTTGCGAATACAACTTTCTGTATGTGCTTCAACACAGCTTGTTCATTTTCCTCACTAAATGTTTCACAAAGCTGGTCGTTTTATTGCTGGGGTTTTCTCCTATTTTAGTTAGGGTGGATTTTTTTTAATCTTAAAACCTACTGTCCTTCTCATACTCTACCCATGCTCATTTCCAAAAGTGCAGATAAAAGAGAGCTTTTATCTCAAGTTGTTATTTCTGTGAAGTTCAGCTCAGAAAAGTTTCCCTGCAAATTGACAAATTGCGTGAACTTGCCAACACTGGATTAATCTACACAAAGCAATGAGGAGAGCACACAATTTTCTCCAAGGCTGTTCTCGGCAGTGGAGCAGAAGTCAGTGGGACTTTCAGTGCTCTTTCTGTGCCATGCTGGGCCAATCTGATTATCCATAAGTGAAGACTGAGGTCCCACCTGTAATCCAAGGCAGGCAAGGGATCTGCTAAAATGACTGCACCTGCCACCCCCTCACGCGTGTAAAGCTGAGCTCTGACAAACAGCCCTACAAGAGGTGCTGGTGAAGCCCTGGGAGGCTGTGATGGGTGCGAGCTTGTTCTCACTGATCACCAGCAGGGTTGGTTACCTCATTCTGCTCTCCCTCACACCCTGGTTGTGGAGCTCTTGGGCAAAAAATGCTTGTACTTTTTATTATTTGTCTTTAAAAAAAGCATTATTTGTCTTTAAAGCATTAAAGCACTGGAAACTTCAAGCTTGAATGCTTGAAGCATTTGTCTTTAAAACACTATTCTTTAAAAAAAAAAACAACCCCAAGAGACCCAGCAGGTCCTTCACCCATGGACCTGCCCATCACACTACAGCAGAATCCCACAGAGCTCAGGGTAACACATGGAGAAGGATAACCTTCTCTTTCTCAGAGAATCAGCTCTTTCTCCCCTACAAATAAGGAACTCATGCTCACTTTACCCTAAGTCATTAATTTTAGTCTGGCAGTGTTTGCATTTTGTCTTGCTTGGCCACGTTCATTACATGAAAGGAAAATCTGAGAGACTTATTCCTAGGAAAATGGCTTCAAGACCTCACCTGCTTTAAAAGGAGTCAGTTTTCCCTCCAAAGGAGATGCTAAATCAAGATTTTGCTAACGAACACCCTACTGCTACTCTTCACTCGGGGTGATTTACCACACCCACTGAACTGGTGTGGGACTGACACCCTCCACCAAACCCTGCTCCAGTTTCAAGTGCTGGAGTTGCCTCCTGAAGCCTGTTGAGAAGATGAGCTCTGCTGAAGAGCAGTGCCAGGTCCCTCCATTCTCTACAGCACTGTGGGATCCTCTGGATAAAAGGCTGTATAGCAATGTTCTTTTCTGAATAGCACTTAATGTTTTCCCACAGTCTTATTGTTTACAGGGAGTTTAGCAAGTCACTTCACTAATTTAAAATAGATTGTATCCCACATGGATGGATAACAATAACACATATTGGTGAATCATATGGCTTTCAAATGATATGTATGAAAAAGAAGTGCTACACATATTGTCTGAAATTTTACTGTGTGAAACCACAGCACTTAGCTCCCTACCAGCTGTGTCAACAATTCAATATAATAAACTAATACAATTGTAGAATAACAGTAAGGTTAGTTCTGTTAAGCTAAGATTGAAAAAGAAATGCAAAAAGAAGATGTAAATGAATACAGATGAACATTATTTCAGGTGGGAAAAACTTGCCTCACAAATGATGCGACCTTGTGAAATTTATATCCCGTGGCAGTCTAAAAGCCTAGGAGGAAAAGGGATTATGTGAGTGAAATGATTTTTAGAATGGACAAAGAGAAGGTTTTGATATTTGAGGAATGTGGTATATTACATTTTGTGTGACCACTGCAGAAGCATCCCATCTTGCTACAAACTACACACCCTGGGTCAGCTCTAAAATGAAAGAATAAAAATCTTCCCTGGACTTTGTTCCAAGGTTCAGAGCAGCTTCCCATCCACGCCGAGCAGCTCACAGGAGCTGCCTCACACACATGACGCAGCTCCCAAGGCCACTGCCAAAGGACATTCCTGACATACTTGACCAATGGCAGCCCATCTACAGGAATGGCTGAGTGAGCCAGGCTCAAATAACAAAGGTTCATATTGAGCTGTCTCACATAATTTTTAATATGCTGCTAAATAAATAAAAAAATAACTGAATAAAAGCCATTTTCTAAGATAATATTTTGAGGGAAAACTGGGAAAGGAGCTCAACGGAAATAAGTTTTAAATTGAAATGTTGAACTGTAGCCCAGAAATGACAAGAAAATCAAATCTCTTTTTCTCCTGAACCCCAATAAAAAAAGTCTTAAACACTCTCGGTAGACCACAGTTTTGAAAGAAATGAAATTATGTTACTGTCATGGATGATTATTAGAAGGTATCTGCAAGGTTTTCCTGAGAGTTATCCCTCTATCCCAGAACCTAGCAGGAAACCACAATCACTTCTGTACCTTACGTGAAGGACTTTGAAATGAAAGTGCCTCAAAATCAAATATAAGCAGCTTTCAACATGTGCATTTAATCTTCCTAGGTTAAGAAACACCCTGTGGCCACCACACTAAAGAACTGAAAACGTAAATTGAAGAAATTATATCCATATGATTAAGTAAGATTCTTAAAGAGAAACATGTTGTTAAGTACTTCATTCAGAATAAAATGAAATGCAGTAAAATAGAAGCTATTTGGAATAAATCACTGACGCACATGCTTTCTATGCAAAATGGCAGCCTTCAGCTCGAAGTGGACATCTGGAGCAAATTAGCATTATGTTGAGAATAATATAAAATTAAAACATTTAGTTTCAGCTTCTAAAATTAAATATAAAAAATCAGAGACCACTGTTGTGCTGGACAGCTCGCCTTGTGACTCTGATAGCAAGAGTTTATTTTGTTTTTCAAGTTGTTTATTCCTCCTATCACTGTCCTGGGAGCTCTGACACTCCCAGGTACCACCTCTGCAAAAAGCACCTGGTAGGAGAGTTGTGTTTCACAATGTGCTGCCAAGCCCTGTTCTAGAGGTTCAGAATGAGGAGTCTGAGGTCAAGCATGGGCCAGAGCAACTTGGGTAAATCAAGAAGAAATGACCCAAAACTACAGGGAGATCTTGGACCACACCCCAACCAAACCTCCCAGGAATGGAATGGTACATTTTTACCTTTGCACACTGACTCTGCACCTCCTGGCTCTGGAGAGGTCCATGTGCTGAAGGTGCTGGGTGACTTCAAGCCCTTCTTAAAATCTGCTGAGCTCTTCCTGGCTGCTGGTGCACGCTCAGTTCATGCGAGGTTTGCCAGAACCAACTCCCAGGAGATCTCCCAGCTCCTACTGAGGTGAGGGAGAGCAGCCTCTGCTCCTGGTGGGACCTGCCCTGATTGTTTCAGGAAAGGCAGCTACTTCCACACCCAAACAAAGCCACTGTTCCAGCTCCTGTCAATTGTGTGCAAACTGCAGGTGCTTAAGACAAGTGAGCAATTGTACTTCTGCTCTCACTTCCTGGAGAGATCAACTGGGATAAAGGCAATGTACAGGACTGTAATTCCCTATAATCACTCTCTTCCCCACCTGGGTCCTCTGTGTCACTTGAGAAAGGCACTTGAGCTGCCTGCACCCGTGGACTTGCAATACCTCAATACCCGGCCTGTCCACTTGGGTTCCTCAACAGAAAAAAGGAATGTTTCTGTTTCCTTGGGATGCCAGCCTTGGCACTTGACAAGTCCACAAACTTCAGGAAGACCTAACTTTTCTCCTGGACATCTGTCAAGATGTCCAATTTCAGCACTCTGCTCCACACAGCTTTCCAGAATTTACTGGCTTATAAAACTGCCCATCTCTAACTAGACACAACAGCCACGAGCATCAGTATTTCTGAAAAGCAGAAGCCATCAGCACCCCAGGACACTTTTGAACAACTCACACCTGGTCCAGGAGCTGTTCTTGCAACTGGTGTCATTCCAGCTCAAAGTGGGTGACCCGGAGCAAATCGCTTCCACGCCTGTGCAGAGTTTGGTCCTTCGTGCGTTCTGTACTCAAACGCCTCCTGAGCAGGGACTGCATCACCACTTGTGAGGTATTTTTTGAGTATCCTGACCTTATCAGTCACTGGGGTAAAGCCTCTGAGCCAGGAGCAGAGCTCTGGAGAATCAGGACTTCCAGCAGAAGATCCATAACCATAACACTGGAGAGAATGCTGGAAAAACACATCATCTTCGCCTAGTTTCTACTGCGCTTTTATGCTCTCTAAAATTCTCCTAGATACTTGAAAGGAACACTGAACAAGCAACCAGCAAATAGTTTATGCAGCATAAAAATGAGCTCTTTATAGTATGGCTTATCTCCTTTCTGATACAGTTGGGAAAATGCCAACCTTGCCACCTGTTCCTGGACTTCCTTTAAGGTAGCCCTGTCTTTCAGCATGAAACCTAAATTGGATGTGCACAGCCTTGCTCCTGCACTCTGCAATGTAAACACTTGCACATATGTTTTAAATAGCCTCACACCTCTATATGTAAAATTTCAGACACCTGTGAATTGGCTTGAAACAGCCCCACTGGGTTTTGTGGATGGAGAACAACTTCCAGGTGTGGATGAATAAGGTTATTTCAAGGGCACAGGCAATCTACAGCCTCCAGTCTGAGTATGTACAATACTGTATTTCCAAACTCAAAGCAAGACTTTTAAACGTGTCCTCTCTGTGACTCATTAATCATCTACGAAATTTGGGGAAAATCGCATTTGGGTCTCTCTGGCTTGTACTGAGCTCTAATTCACTGGGGCTTTAAGCACCTTGAGATCTCTGCACTGGGTGAGCTCTCCTTAGGTAAGGACAGTTCCAGCCTTGCTCTCCATACAGCTGCCCAGGAAAGGCTCATTTTCACCAGTTTTCAGGCCACACTGCTTTGTGTTTCTTCTGCAGGGCATTTTCTTTCCATGACTCTCTTTTGAAACATTAAAAAAGGTTCTGTTCTTTTATTCCAATTCTACCAGCACCTTCACAGCAGAACCTCACAGCTCATTTCTTATTTCAAAATTTTGGTCCATTTTGGCCCATCATTTACTCATAAAGAATTCTGATAAACTTTTTCAAATTATAGGCTATGTTAATAAAGGCTGAAACTCTGAATTAATCTACAGTATGTCTTTTTAAAACCCCACCTGTCCTCTTTCTTCTTCAGTCACCTCATAATTGAGAAAAAAAACTTCTAGAAGTTTAGTTTTCTGTTTAAGAGATGAGTTCTGCAGCAAATTCGCTTTGATTTCACAATGATTTTTGTGACCACAATGTATTCTTTGAAAAAGAGAATGAACTTTTTCATTTAATGAATTATTAGACCTTTCCCAAAAGCCGCCAACATTTTTTTTTTAAAAGCCGTGTCTTTTTCTCCTTCCCCAGAAGAATATCCAAAACAACCTCAACCTTCCACAGCAAGCAAATACATATTTTAATGACAGTGAGGAAAGGTTTTCTGGGAGAAACAGTACCTTTTATTAGCCCAGCTAATACAGCTGAAGAAGACAGAGAAGCTCTAAGCATAAAAGCCTTCCTTTGGAGATGATCATCAAGATCCCTTCCAAGCCAAACCATTCTATGATTCCATGTAAAACTCTCTCCAGACTGACTGCAAGGACTTGTAGCCAGAGAAAGAAAAGACAGATGCATCCATTCAGTTTCCACACTGCTCTACAAAGAGAGCAGTGTCTGATGGGCACGGGGGCTTGGGGGCATTTCCACACTGGCCTGAGCAAAGAGTGGCAGAGCTCCCCTCTGCCTTTCCAAACAGCTCATTAATCCAGACTCAGGGCACCACAGCTGGGACAGTGAGCTCCCAGCTGTGCAGCAGGCCGTGCCAAGCTTCCCAAATGGGCACCACCTACTGCAGAGGCACACCATGGACCCAGGGAAATGGCTGCTGGCAGCCATCCTCAGGGGTGGAGTGGGAATGCCTTGCTTTGGACAGGGCAGGCCATGTAAACGGCCTCTGCCTAGGACTGCTCCACTTTGTTTTTCACTTTTTACCCCTGGCATGGTTTTTCGGATCCCTCCCGCACCTACTCCTCTCCCACTGACTGCAATCCTGAAATGCCAGGGCCCATAGGAATGGAGAGATGCACCTTTCTTTCTGTCCAAACAATCCTGGATCAATATTTTGTGTGGACAAAAACCATCACCTTCTTTCTTGTGAGCTTTATGTGTTCTTTTCGCACTGCCAAACACAAGCATATGAACCAAAAACTCTTTCATACTGGGGGCTGGTGCGTTTTTAATTAGTCCTTACTTACAGAGAAGCTAAAGAGCAGACAGGCAAGCTGCAGTTGGAAAACGGATGCAAGGAAAATAAAAGGGGCAGGAGTGACCAACATACTAGCCTTTCCTGTTCTCATGACATTTATATACACATGATCTCACCAATTACATGATATGACATCAACAGGGCCATTCTCTCTGCACTTAACGTCTTCAAAACATTCCTGGCTAGAGAAATTTATCTCTGAAACCACCCACTAGCATCAATCTTCTGCATATCCTGAAACAGGGACTGCACAGTCGTGCCTCTGTCATATGATGGTAAAGTGTAACTGGTTACAGAGCCCTTGCATGTGCGACCACACACACACCACGACTGATGCAGCATTAAATAACTCTTGAACTTGCCTCTCGCAGTAGAAAATGTGCAGAGATCTGCTCTAAAAGCTGAGTATTGAGCTGCAGGCTGGCAGGCTGCTACAGCAACACCAAGAGCTGGGGTGCAAGCCAGCACCAACATTATCCCCTGCTGAGACACGGTGCTACAGGTGTTCAAAATCACTGCTTCAGCTCTGGCACCTAGGTCTGTCTGGCACTAAAGCAGAGCCAGAGTGATGGACTCCTTAAACTGAGAATGGCTTATCACCATTAGAATGCCTTTTCCTAATCCTCACCAGGAGCCAGTACCTGTACACAGCCAAATAATCCACCCCATCAATCTCTTCACATTTTCCCACCAAGCCAGGGAAGTAAAAGAGCTCAATTTCATGGAGGAAATAAGGCTTGAAAGGACAAAGGAAAGAATGGTGGCATCCCTCTGGGAGGACAAGACCAAAGCCTGGCTGGGTTGGAGGGCTGGGAAAGGCAGGGCAGGGGGGGTTGGTGCTCAGCTGAGACAATGGAGCAGTTCTCAACAGAGTCAACTGCACTCACTATCTTGCTTTCACTGGGGGAGTCACCAAGAAAACCAGATTGGCATAGAAAAGCAAGACAAAGGGAGCAGAACAAATGCTGAGCAACCCATGGGGCAGACTGTGCCCACTGAAAAAAATTTAAAATAAGAACCCAGGACGGCGACAAAAAAAAATTACAAAAAGGGTACAGAATACTCCTTCTGCCTCTGAATCCTGTGCACAATGAGTAACGTGCCAATGATTTTGATGTGTAAACCTAGGTCTGCTCAAGACCAACCAAGTCCATGCACCTAAATACCCCATGTCAGGCAGCGCAAAACACACCCCAATTTTTCATTACTTTGTTTAGCTCTCCATTGATATTTTCCACCATAACTAACACATGATTTTCCCCAAAAACTTACCATGACAAAATCACAGCTCTTAAACATAAGAGTACAGCCCGCAGGCTCTGAGTTAAAGCATGCCCTGGCACAACAACGACGTGAAGGACATACTCAGCCACAAAGGATTACGCCAACAGACTACCACAGACACATTTGTGTGCTCACCAGTAAAAGCCACACGCAGCAATCTCTGGCAAACAACGCCAGTGACAATGTAAATGATCCTCCATCAGGGCACAGGGAAGGTCTGGCCAACAAAGGAGACCCTCTGCAAGCACTGGGTTAAACCATCTTCTCCCCCAGGCTGGCCTTCCCTGCACTGAACCAACAGAGCGAGTGAGCTGTCAGGTCTAAGAGCAGGAAGAAATGATTTTGCTTTTACCAAAAGCACGTAATTATTGTGTTCATTTGCAGGTTGTTCTGAAAAGTCAGGTTTGTTTTTTAGCAAAACAAGTCTTGTGAATCCTTTCTTGTTCTAACAGTCAAGTTACTCAGCTCTCCCACCTCCCACAGACAAGGATGAATTGGGTGCTAACTCACAGGACTGGCCTCTTCTCTTCTGTCTGGAATCCCACTGACAAACAGCCCAGCATATAAAAAATGCAAAGTCCACTGGTCCACACACAATGTCAACAAATACAGGCTCCCACCAGTTCACCTGGGATATCCTGCCTTTCTCCCCTTAAGCTGTGGCTTGGACTGTTAGTAAAAGGTTGACACAGCTGTCCAAGATACAAACCCACTGGCACTTCATCTGATACCTGATAAAGTGACAACAAACAAACAAATCCAAAAAGTTTTAATGCCAAACACAATAGTCCAGCTCCAAATACATGCTAACATTGATGAGAGGATCAGAGATCTGGAGGCAGGGACCATAGTAAATTTAAAAAAAAAAAAAAAAAAATTTTTTTTTTTCTTTTAATGCCAGCTGGGAAGTTGTGAAGGGTGAATTCTAAACCCTAGGCACAGCACAATGCTGTCCAAATTTCATGCCTTTTCAGTGCTGGGTAGGTGATCTAGGATGTAAATGGCAATATAATAATGGTGAAGATAAACAAGATAAAAACATGTAATCCTGCAGAGGAAAGAAAAGTCACTATGAGTCACTTTTTACTGCTGGCCACTGTTCAGTAACTGGCAACTGAGCCACGAAGGAGCCCATGGATCCCTGATGTGTCAGGAAGAGTTCTCAGCTGAAACACAGTTACTGCTATTCTTTGATCTGCTCTCGTGTATGAATCTTATGTATATACTGTGGTTGTGTGCACAGGAATCCTAAATGGGAAAGTAAATAAATCCTAAATGTGTGCTCTTGTAACACAAGGGCCATACACTCTATGCTGGAGTCCTCTGGTTCATTTAGAATATTAACTGGTCTTTTATTTTACTCTAATCCTCCAAACTGACACTACCAGCATGCAATATCCATGATACACATTTCATCTGGTAGCAATCTCCCCCCCCCCAAAAACCCCCTAAATTCCAAGTAATCTGAAAGTCATTCTACTAAGGTGATAGAATCTGAAAGAAATCCTTTTAGAATTTAGACCAAAATTTGAACAATGATTTTAATTATTAAAAAATAATCACTTTTTTAAAAAAGAAGTCTTTATTAACGTTCCTCATTAACTGCTTTACAACTCCAAGTTCATTTGAGAAATAAACTGAAACTGGATGAAGAAAGTACAAGCAACTTGTCCATCAAATCCTCTTCCAGATTAACCTAAAACCACACCACACTTCATTTTTAGTAGCTTTAAGTGCGCTTAAGAAAATCTAAGGTTTTCTTCTTTGAAAAAAATTATTTCCTTGTTCATGTTTTCCAAATTATTTCTGTAGACATAAAAGCTCAAAACAAACAAACAAAAATCTGGTTTGCTTTTATTGAAAATGTAGATTCTGGAAATCATATCTCTCCCAAAGGATCTGGAAGCTGCATAGGAATTTGCCTCGTTGTATGGCTACCTCTTAAGTGCCTGCCTCTGGTTTACTTATCTCACTTCCCTCTGACCTAGCAACTGCTATTTCAACACATTCATGGATTTATGTGTAAAAGAGAGAAAGAGAGATGTACGTATTTTTGAATCCAGCCCAGTATGAAACAACCATTTTCAATTAGCATGTCCTTAGATGAATACAATAAGCCAGTGTTTTTCATTTCCAATTTGTTTTGCTCCGTGCAAAAAGCATTAAAGAGATAAAGGACGTACAAAGACTGGTCCCAGATGCAGCTGTAAAGCAAGATTTATCAATTAGTATGCTAGAAATATCAGGATGGCCACCATGCCATTCGGATTCCCATCTTTTAGTTGTATCAAGTTTTCTGCTTTTAATTAAATATTGAACATCAGGCTGGTTACTTGAGATAGCATCAAAATAGTAGCTGCACCCCAACACTGTTCAGTGACTGCTACTTTCAGTGTGATACAGGAACTTACACTAACCACCACAAGCAGAGGGAAGAGAAGATAACACTGAATAAAGGTCTCTTTCCATTTCACCTCTAGAGGGAGGAGCTCCAGAGCACCAAGTACACACTATTTTATGTTTTCAAATAATGCTGTTCTACCTTCAGCACCCAGCAAAGCCATGCCATCACTGCCCTCCCTGCCCTGTTCTGACACTGGAAGTCACACTCAGCACTGAATGGTGCTGGACGTGGAATCTTCTCTCAGAGCAAACACAGCTTGGGTGAGCTGCACTGAACTAAAGTCTCCTGTATTTGTCACATATCCAGAGGATAACAAAAATCCACTGCGGGCGTGTTCAGCAGGTGTCACCTCACCTCGGCTAAGGGTCCAGTGTCACAAAGCAGGCACTTCGGTACCAATACTGACTTCAGGAATTCTTGCCCCTGTTTTCACCCTTTTTTCACTCATTCCTCCATTGTTTTGCACGCCTTCAGCTCAGTCATGGCAAGTGTTTGCAGAGTCATGCTGTGAACCAGACCAGTGACTTTCCCAGAGCAAAAACCAGAGAACATCAAATTTAATCATCAGTTTTAATCTGATCAACTCAAACTGTGGATCCCATAAGACAAATAATGGAAAGAAGGGACAGCAACATTCAAACCCTGGTGCATGAATAAACAGCCAGGGAAAACTTCTTAAACCCTGCTGAAAGCCCATGCACTGTAAAACTGTGTTTGGAGTAGCAATGGCCTAATCCAGCCAAGGTTGCAGGGTGCTAATCGAAAGCACAGGGAATCACTTCCCAATCTCTTAAATAAACACCAGTTACACAATAAAACTGCAGCCTGCTTAACGCTCTTATCCTTGCTTAGCTCTCTATGATCTCTCTTTTCCTACCCTAAACCACCAGAAGTCTCCATGCCCTGCAGTGTTCCACAGACAGTGTTCCCGACCTGTGCCTTGGTGAATCTCAGACTTGTTGAAATTAGACTCAATACAAATGTGGTTGTTACTTTTACAATTGCCATTCATTTTCAAGATCTTACATTTTCACAGGTACACAGACATTAGGCTTCCCATCCTCTAGTATGCACAGATGAGAAACGTCTGCTAAATTAAAAAGTCCTGGTAATATTTATCATTCCATACAGTAACACAGACAGAGAGCATCTCATTACCCTGATATAAATCTCTGCAGATAAAAAGCATTTTGTGTGGCCCTAGCATTTGCTGATAAACTCTTCTGGTGCTTTCTTCTCAGCATCACCTGAAGAGCAGAGCCAAGAGGCAAAGAATTCATATTCTGAAAACCAGGCAAAAAGTGCTCAGCAAAGCAATCCTATCTGTGCCCTCTCTGTGCAGTATTCTTGAAGCAGAATGTAAGGAGCAAACGCAAGTGAGCTGAGCTACAATGAACTGAAGCATACAAAGGCTGAGGTTTGCCCATGAAAACGAACCCCAGGAGCACAGAACACACTGCCCAGCTGCCGAGCACCCCAGGCAGGAAGAGGCTGCGACAGCCCTGCTCACACAGCTCGCTCCTGAAGGAAGGCCAGCCCCGTGCACAGCCGCAGCTGCCGCCTGCTGTCCAGCGCTGCGCGGGCTGGGGAGACGATGCGAGGCTGGCAAAGGTCACGGGCGTGTCCCTTCACGGTGGGAATGGACCTGCTGCAGCTGCGCAGAGGGAAGGCAGGCAGACAATGCCCAGTGGCTCCTGCGGGACGCTGAGGCTGTGCTGGAGTCTGTGTGAGCCATGGACTGTCACAGCCCAGCTTACATTAACTTTCTCCCATGGTTTTCAGAAGCTTGTGCTTACCTGAACTGGATATTCCAGAAGGGAACAGCAAGTTGCCACTAGGTAACTGTAGTTCCAGGTTAACTGAGGTTCATGTTGGCAAGTTTTTAGTTTTGCTCTGTTCGTTAATAAAATAAAGGGAGGGTGGTGTTGAAGGTGTTGAACAGCTGAGACTCACATGTACATCTGCAGTGAAATCTTCCTGTGGCTACAGAGATCAAGACTGCTAAGGAACTTCATATCCCTGTCCTCTCTTATTTTAAAAGAGTGAACTAGGTCTGAAAAACCGACACCCAAACTCCTCATGTCTTAAATCTCAAAGGTGTAAGTTTAGTCACTGGGCAATCTCAACTCTGTAAGCAGAATTCTGTGCCATTTAATTTCTTTGATTTTAGAACAGTAATTTCTCATCACTCTCATCCACTCTACACTCCCTCAACCCCTGGGCAATGACAGCCACAGCCACACAATGCCCATTCTGTCTCACTTCTCTGCCTCTCCAGTGCTGCCTGACCCTCCCTCCTGGAGCAGCTTCCTCCCAAAGAGACCAGAGGAGCTGGGAGGAGGCACAGGAATGGTGCAGAACATGGGGTGCTCTGTGAGAATGATTCTGATTTTTCATTTTACCTCCCACAGCACTGAGTCGTACCAATTTCCACATTCCCCCCAGTGCCTCAGTGCCAAGGGCTCAGTCCATACAACCTCTCTGCAGCAGCAGACCCTGAGTGAACAGCAAGTGCTCAGATCATTCCCCAGTGCACCTACAGAGACCATTCCATCTGTAATTTATTACCTTTCAAGAAGAGCCTCTCTAAAGTCAGCCATGCAGATTAGGAGGCGAATCCCTACGCACCACAATCTGCAGAGTGAATCTGAACACAAACAGCAGAGGACACTTGCAGGGGAGGCCAGAAGACGTCAGAGTTCTGCCAAGAGAAACAGATATGGCAGCAGAGTAATTTGTCCACTTGATTTGCTCAAGTACTGTGACCACACACAGGTTGAAAATTCCTCTGCTTGGTCTTTTTGGTCTGTACCTATGTAGTCAAACCTTTTCTATTAAAAAAGTATTTGGAGTTGTATCACCAAGAGAGCAAAAGAAGTTCTGAATTAGCCAAGACAAATCTCGAAAGACTGAGATCAGTCAGGGTGGGAGACACAAGTACAGTTTGATGCTTCAGGAGGCTACAAATACCCACCAAAAGCACTTTTTGTATGGGAAAATTCATTTTTCTGGGTACAAGGAGGAAGACTTAGATCTGACACTTTTGTGACATTCCACACAAAAATTCAAGTCTGAAATAGGATTTATCTAGCAAGCCTGAGCGCCCCTGAGTCCCCACCAAGATAGCGACAAACATCAGTCACCTTTTCATCAGGTCCAGAAAAACACCTAGGAGGTCCCACCTGCTGAATTCATAAAATGCCAATGTGCCCTCCTCTCACGTTACCACAGTGTGGATGCAAGACATCACAGAAGCATGCTGAGTATGTTTTCAGAAGTGTACTTTGTCAAGAAAGATACCATTTCACATTGGCTTAGATACTGAAAATCAACCAGCCCAAAATACTTTTGCTTGTTAAGACATTTCTCCTTTTAAGTGAAACACCAACCTGCTCAAAGCCAGATTCTCAAACATAAGCAAGGATCATCTGCAAACCTAGACACATATTCAGCATATTTTTACTTAACAGAATTAAGTAAAGCTGGTTAAAAAATGTGAAGTGGTTTGCCAGAAATAAACACTGGTATTTTTGTGGTACTTTCACCATAAAATCAGAATTCAAAAGCTCAGTGCATGTAACTCCAACCTGCAGAATTATACACACATGGGAACACAGGATGGAGCCTGTACTCAAACACTCAGGAAAGGGCCAGGATGTTGGCAATGGCTGGAGAAGCAATCAGAATTAAGTCTCCCAATGTTCATCCAAACACCATGATCATGATCTGCAAAGCCTTAATTCCTCACTGCAGCATCAGTGCTGAACAGAATAGAATGTATATCCATGACTGGGATTTTAAATCAGAAGCTTTGATACAGCAATGGCTCAAGCTGCAACTGCAAAATCAGTTTCATTCCTATCTGTTTTCCAGAAGGGAAAGGGAGCACCTGAAAATCTGATCCACAGGATCTCTGGTGTCTTTTGCAAGAGCAGATGCATTAAATAGAACGGCCTGGCCCAAATCACAATCAGCCCTGCTAAACAGGTCTACATTATGAACTGCTTCCTCCATCCTGCCTGTATTTCTATTTCAGCTGTGTTTTAGAAGGCTGGAAAGCTGCACTGGGATAATTCAGGCTGAAAGATGCTATAGACTGTAGGTATAATTCCTCTATATGCACAGTAGCCACTATTTAAACTCGAATTTCTTAACTAGTTTTAATTCTTTTTAATACTCAAAGGCACCAGTAGATGTTTAAAGCTGTTTGGGGGCTAGAGAGTCCTAAAAAAGGGAAAAAAGAGTTTCTGAAACAATTAGATTTCTATTTCACTCGTCACTCTTTTGCAATCTGAAAACAGGCCTGTCAATAAACCAAATGCAGTTTAAATAAGGAAAGCAGTATGCTCTCAGCCTGGAACCCTGTGTGCCAAATTATGGCTTGCAGTAAATTTTTATGAGCAAGTTATAAACCCCTGAAAAATGGAGCTTGCAGCAGAAACACTGGAAAAGCCGTCACTGCAGCAGCCCTAACATGCTGCTTGGCCCTTGCCTGGTGAAGTCCAGCTTCATCCTCTCCCCCTCTTCCTCAGCACCACTCTGGCTTCCCAGAGGGACTTGTGGAATCACTGAAATGGCTGCACCTCTCACCTCCACCTCTGGGCACTGGAACTCTGTGTTACCCATCGTGTCATGCCCCCTGCTCTGGTTTCTGTGCTCACCCTTAGGGATCACCTGTCTCCCTCCCAGACCTGTGGCTTACCCTGTGCTGCTGAACCTGGCTGCTGGCCTCTGCCTTTCCTGCAGAAACGTCCTTCCCTGTCACCCCTCAGTGAGTGCCCACAGGATGACTGTGGACTACCATTTGCACTGAAGGGGAGATTCAGAGGAGGCAGAAAATTCTGGAAAGAAGAAAATTGTAACAGAGAATAACCAAGTAACAGATGAGTGCTCATGATGCGATTAAATTGGCTGTTTCATGAACTTGGCAATATAAAAGCTATAATGGGAATACACTAAATTTGCCCAGGATTTTCACCTGAGCTGAATAGAGAACCTTGTCATCACAGAAAACTGGGAAAGGGTTCCAAGCCACAGACCGAAAGTAACGCAGTTTCTCCACAGGATAATCCCTCCTTACACGGCCTGTCTGAAAACACCTCTGCACTGCTCAAAATCCAAGATGGGTTCAAGGGCAACAGCACAGCCTGGTGAGAAGAAAATCTGCAGGTCTAAAGGCAGCTGGAACTGCTGATCTGACTGACAAGTACAGCTGGGTTTGTTAGCTGATGTATTGACACAGAGATGGATGAAAACCAACTCAGACAAAGTGATGTACTATTAACCAATACACCTTCAAAGCCTGGAAAATTTTATTTAACGGGAAAAAAAGGAACACTGGTCACATAAATAATTCTCCTCAATGATATCTTACATTCATTGTGAGAACTGACATTTTTAGTGCCTGGAATGGTGTGCTTTTTTTTTTCCGCCACTGATTTAAAATTACATGTTCCCAAATCTGAAAATGCTTATCATACTTTTTAGAGTTTTCTACATGTTTGTAAAAGGAGTTCCACAAACTTTTAGATATTCTGTGCTGTTTTCCCTTCCTATTTTCCTCTTCCATATTTTTCTTCCTATCATCTGTTCCTTCTCCTTTTCCTTCTTTCATTACTGATAAAGGAGGAAGGAGAGAAAACAATAAAAAGCTGTATATTGCATTGGGCAATAAGAGCATTCCTTTTTTCAGGAATGCTGAAGTTTTTCATGAAGCATATCTTGACTCTTTTGCCAACTCCATTCTGTGACCTTTTTTTTTTCACTGAACAGAGACTTTCTACAACACCGCCTCGTCCTCATCAGGTTCAAAGAGCAGGTTGAGAGCCTATCTTCCACAACCATTTTTAACTTTCCCTATTATGTCACCACAATGAGCTGGTTTTAGTCCCTCATATAGTATCAGGTATTTAACTTAAGTGAAAATCAAACACAATAATGGATTAATGTCACCTGTCATGACTGTACTTGGAAACCTGTTTGACAAAAGCACAGTCACTCTCATGAAAAACTCCCTCCTTCCAGACTTCTGTGGTCTCTCTCCCAACACACACAGTGAGAGCTGTGTGTGGAACTGCCTGCAAGAGCACTCCTGATTTTCTCATTGTCTCTGTACATCCTCCATGATTTAATTACAGATTTTGGCTCTGCTTTGATTTCAGTTTATACTAATGATATTTGATTGACAGTAACTTAAGAAAAATCACAAACTTATGTTAAATTACTAGATTATTTATGTATTTTCTGCTGTACTGGTAACAATGACTTCAGTGAAACATATGGAACAAATAATAAGATATTTAGAAATCAGGAGTTTATAAGAAACTGGAAACAATTTGATATAAACCATTTAAAAACTATATTGTGCTTCATTAAAAAAGATATATATTTACCTAGTCTGTCTGGTATTACAGGAAACAAATAAGAGAGAGGTACTTGCAACTGTAATTGAAGTGACAACGTATTTCATGGTAGCTGGAGATTTCAACTATCTCCAACGACTGGATTCACTTTAAAACTACACAGCCTACTCACATCACTGTCCAACTTCAAAACACACCTAACATTAAGAAGAGTCGGCAGTGTATTCCCCAAGCCAGGAAAGTACTTTACAGAATTGAGGCACAGTTGATTTTGATTATCCTGTTGTTAACTGTCCCCCTTCAGGCACAGCTGCACAGCCCCAGGCCATCATTCCTTTGGGGAGGGAGGGAATCCAGGGGAACAGGGAGCTTCCACTTGCCTGGGTCAGTCAGATGCAGGCTGGGGCTGGCAGTGCTGCTGAGGCACTTCTGGTGCAGGTGAGGATGTGACCCGTCCCTGCATCTCACCCTGTTTGGTGACCTTCACAACTGCTCTACCAGCACTGAGCTCCTGTGCTAAAACTGTCCACAAAACAAGTAATTTCAACCTCCTCAACAACGTCCTGTCCCCAGGGTCCCAAAGCCAGAGATCACCAAACACATGCTAACAGCAAACATGGGAGAAAGCCAGTGGCAATTAAAGAGATCCCTGAGGTGCAGTGGCAGAGGAGTGATTAACACACTGCCAGGCACTAATTAAGGTGAAGTAATAATATGTTGGCAAGTCACATAATTAATAAATAGCTTGGTATAAATACAAAGTATTAAAAAGCAGTTTATGTGCACTGTCATTTTTAATCACTAGATTTATGAACAATTATGAGTAACGATGCCTCACAACACTATGAAGTAACAATAGAGCTGTGGTCCAGGCAAAGCAAAAGCAACCATTTGTTACTCCTGGCTGCTAGAGATGTCCATAGCTCCTACAAATCAGATTTGACTTAAGTATCATCTCCAGCTCCCACTGCAATCCAACTGCAAGGCACACCTAATAGGTACCAAGGATATGTTTTCCACACCAGAGCAGTTTCAGTGCCACTTACAACCTCACTAGCAAAGCTGGTCTAGAACTGGTCACTGTAATTCTCTGGACCCTCTGCCAGCCAGTGCATAAAACCCCTCCACTGTTATTCTTAAATCTGACTTTCGTTGTAGCAGTTTTTCTTCCACGAAGGCTGGGAGAAACAGTATTGACAGAAAGGCTTCTTATTATGTGTTCCTGTGAGAAGACAAACCTTGCTCCTGGGTAGCTGGGTGGATATAGTATTATATATATGATATACTAGTATTTGGTATCACTCCACAAATTATTTGATAATATGAAAAAATTAAATTGCAGTTAAACAGCCTTGAAGAGGGATTGCAATGCATAGCTCAAGACCCCAAACTGCATTAGAGCTTTAAGCCCCCAGCACAATTCCCAGCACCACCTGTACCCCAGTACTGTGAGCCTGCACTGGGAGCGGCCCCGGGACGACTCCGTGTCCTACCCTGCCGAGTCTGAACAGAAATAAACTCAGTGTTTACGACATGGGCCTAGTTCCTGGCTCTGTGAACACAAGGTACATTCCACTCTAATTATTCCTAATTGCCATGACCTAATGTGTAAATATTTGCAAGCACAAATGTAAAAGTGCTTCCATACTGTTGGTACGGCCCCGCTCCCAGCTGCGAGGAGCCTCTGCCGTTCTCCAGGCACAGCTCCTCAGCTGACCTAAGGCCTTTGAAGTGAGGGCCTGTCTTGTGTCGTTGAGGTTTTCAGCAGATAATTGAATGGGAACTAATGCAGTTCTGATGCCCCAATTTGCACACACCATCTTCCCATAAATCTTTCTTTTATCCATTTGTTATTGTTTTCCACAGCTGCTGGATGCCTATCATTGTGCAGCGTGGACCCCACCTACCCTAAATCTTCCTTTGCCCTGTCCTGACTGCTCCCCTGGCACTTAATATTCTGTCTCTTCTCCGTCCTGCTTGCACTGTTCTGAATCCAGGATATTGGAGAACTTAATTTGGCACAACAAGACCAGCTGGCTGTAGAGCAGACATGACCCAAGTGTGTTCTTCTCTAATTAGTCCCTTTTCTTGGTAAGAGCCAAACCTGCAGAGAGTCAGAGACAAATTCCAGGGTGGTCAGGGAGGGAGCTGAGCAGTGGGTGGCACTGGGAACAACCAAGACTATGGCTGCCAATTCCAGAAATTTCACAGGATGGTTCTGGAGGCAGCCATCCCAGGGCCAAAAAGCAGACAGTTCTTAAGGTTACCCCAAAATGCTGCAGTCAAGTTTTCCATGCCCATCAGCCCTCAAGTGCCAGGGCAGTCTGGCAGCAGGAATCCCTGTCTGCACAGGTCAGATTTACTGACTGCACAAAGTGCCATCAGCCATCAGGCACTCCTGAAGCTGGAATGATTCTCAGCCTCTTCCACTTGGACCAGTAAATCAGAGCAGCTGAGACAGTGTGTGCACACAGTGCTGGAACTCACTACCAACTCCCCTGAGGCATCTTGGGCCATAATTTATACAACTCTGAGTGCTTTTATATTATATAGAACTGAGAGCTCGAATGAAAACCAAACAAAATGAAACAAAGCAAATACAGACAATGAATAGCCTGAGAAATTAAAATAGCCTCAAAACTTGAAGAACCCAAACTGTCCCCCTAAGTGACTCACACTAAAGAAGATGCCTCATTTATTAAGTTAGAAGGATTGTAAAAATAAGTACAGATTTAAAGAAAGAGCAAGCTCTCAGGAGTTTCATATGTTACAGTTTTTCTTTTATTTCTAATCTCTTGATCCACATTACACTGCAAAGCCATGTAGCTGCCCTAAGGCAGAGCCTTTCAGCTGGTGGTGACAGGGCAGCCTGTTCTTCCTTCCTTTCTTTGAGGACAGGAAAGGTGCCACATAAGGCTTGGCACTATCCTCACCTAACAATCTGTTTTTTCCTTTTCCATCCCCCAGGAATAAAAACCTCTCCCCCAAAACCTGACACGGAGCAAGTCCCACAGCAGGCCTTGCTAAGGGGCTGGGGAAGAGGAGGGTGAGACAGGACAGGCCACAGAGCTGAAAATGACAACAGCCCGAGTCATCCTCACTGAATCCTCTCCATGTCCACTCTCATCATACAGAGCTCACAAGGTTTTGGTGAAGTTGCAATAATTTTTAATGAACAGTAATAGCAAACATGAATTAGTCTAATAATGCAAGATTATACACATACAGTCACTCCTACTTGTCACAGAGAATACAATGCACACACTCTCCTCTCAGTCTCTATCCATGCCATTTTCCCCAGCATTTTTCTGCAAGCCAAATGGGAGTTTCCTTCTGGGACCAGCAGTCCTCCGCAAACTCTGGATAATAAATAATAATAATAAATAAATTGCAAAAGCCCTGGAGCAGCCTGTTTAGTCATCTCATTAAGTGTTACCAACACTTTCACAGTGTTGGACAGGCCTTAGTCATTCCCCCATTCCTGTAAAAGACATGGTTTTCTCATCAATAACCCTCTGGAAAAGAATTGCTACAAGCAGAGCAAGGAGCTCCTCTCTGCCCTCTCCCACTGCAGGACAGCACCCAAAGGTTGTTCTGCACTTCTGCCTTTTCTCTTGTTGATTTTAACTAGAGGACAACATTTAACCATTTCTGATTATCAGTCTGCTCCCACACCAGCAAAAGTAGCTGGAGTTCTGTCTTTGGTTATAGAAAAGCATGAGGAGACACTGTGTATGAGCTGGTGAGGCACTACAATTTGCTTTAAAAATGAGCAAAAGCTTTTCTCCTTTTATGGAAAACAAAGGGGATATCATAATGACAAGGTAAAAAATAAAGCAAGCAGTAACCCTCAAGGGTTGAAGTTTCCAGGTACTTTGAAGATAAATTTCTAAACTGCTTTTGGAATTTTAGAAATTGAATCACATGCTTGTGTTGTATCTGACCAGAAGTGTTAATCAGAAAGACCAGTAACAGCCTATCACAATGGTAGTAAGTACATAAATATTATCTGACATACTTTTTCAATAATCTTATATGTGCCTTTTAACAAGCCTCCATAACACAGAGAACATATGAGCCCTGCTAGTATATACTGAACAGCAAGGTAGTTAAGAATATATTGCATTTATAAACTATGCACAACTTTATGAGTCTCTAGCTATAATTTCATCATAGCACAGTAATTGGAAAGTCTGCATAATTCTGGAAGGATATGTGTTTTAGTTAAAAGAACACTATTATTGCTAATTGGATACCAAACTTACATTGTAAATCAGAGCAAAGTATGGGCTCCTAATTACAAACTTTTTTGAAACAAGCACTGTATGTCTTTACATTATTTTTGGCTAACAAGTGACTTAAATAATCTTAGTGTTACAAAGTCCATAAATCTTTTCTTTAGCTGTGGCTGATGAAATGTTACAGGATAAGAATGTGTGTTCCCAAGGTAAATATCTGGCTTGGCAGCCTCATCTCCTACAGTGAATCAAGGTAAAGGAGCTTGTAAGTGACTGGCACTGGCACAGCCCCAAGCAGAAAAGGTAAAAAGTAAAAAGCTGGTATTAACTTATGCAGCATGTTGCAGCTTAACACATTTTAAACAGGCTGGGATCACTCTTTGGCATCTGGAGCTAAAAACTTACAGCCGTGTTCTTATGTGGAATGAACTTGTGTATTAGAGTTTTACAACACCAGCAACAAGCTTTTATGAAGTTGTTAAGGTCCTGAATCCAGAGCTGTTATGCGAGGCCCTTTTTAAAATTATTTTTTTCCAAACAGCTTTTCCTCCACACGCCTTGATCCGCTCTGGGCGCACCTGTGGCAGCGGAGACAGCCCTCGCTGCTGAGTGACACACACCTCGGGAATAAATATGGGACATGATGCTTTGGGAACTCTGCTGGGCTGACAGAAAGTGCCCAAAGCCTCCTCCTCTGAGAATCCATGAGAGTAGAAAACACTGAAGAGAAGTTACGATGCGCAGGGGGCAGGCCCTACACCCCAAGCCTGCAGCCAAGGTGCAGGGAAGATGGTTCACTATTCACATAATGATCTGAACACGGTGGTTTGTTCAGCATGGCCTTAAAGATGTGCTGTCCATGCCAGTGATGGACAGACTGAAAAGCCTTGTGCATTAAAAGGCACGAGAAGGAGGAAACTTAAAAAACTGGACCTCTTGGAACATGGCACGTGGCCTAGGAAGATCAGCAATTCCAAGCCTGATGTCTGTCTACCTTTCATTCTCTCCCCACTGAAAGGAAAATTTATGCCTATTTTCAAAGTCTATTGTGAAGGCATTAATGTACAACAAATCTCTGGAAATCATTTTGATTTTTTCTTTTGATTCTCTACCTATTTATTAAAGAAAAATGTAATGTAGACTTAGGCATGGTGATACTGTTCAAATGTCAGCCTGCACAGCATCAAGACAGAGGCCATGTGTTCCAGATTTAGAAGCTGTATTCACTTTGTGATACACCATTTAGCAAGGACTTGCTGTCAGATGAGCCTTCTGATCTGTTCAGCGTGTTTCCACCTCATCTTCTTCAGGGAACAGTTGTGGCACATCTCACCAGTTACTAAGTAACTGTGATGTCTTTACAGCCAACTGGAAAAGAAGAGGTCTTTAATAGTCCCAAATAACCTACGGATCTCATCTAGGCTGAAAAAGTCCCCAAGGTCTTGAAGTTCAGCAGCTCTGCAGGGTGTATGTATTTAACCTTTCATCCTGGCCAGGTTATTAAAATGAGTTCAGTGAACTTGATTCCAGAAGAAAAAACAGAAGCAGCATGCTTGCACTGTTACAGATGAATAAGTACGGCTAAGTCCTGTTTTATGACCACTGTAATTCCTTTTCCATAAATTCCCTAACCTCAAATCACAACTGTGAATGCCTCTGACAAACAAGACTTGTCTGCATGGAAGCAGAACACTGCAGGCTCCATTTGGCTTGTGCCTATTCGTTAATGCAGGACCTGAAAATTATTTCCGTCACAAATTCAACCACAATCTTCTCCATCCAGGGTTAACCCAGGCTCAGCCTTGCAGTGTAGATGACTCAAAATGTGTGATTAAAAGCACAGTGCTACAGGCACACTGGCCATGGAAGCTGTCTTGGAGCCTTCTCACCACCACCAGACCACAGCACAGCTTTACCCAAAAACCTACGTATCTAGGATGGTCAGACATGAAAGACAATCAAAAATCACACTGCACTGCAAGAAAGAGAGACTTCAGATGAGTTTCTCTGGGTTGATTTGACCACCTTGTTCAGGCTTTAATATCTAGAATCAGTCTCTTAGGACACTCCTGATAACTGAAGATAGCATGACAAGACTTAATTTCTCCTGAAACAACTGGATTAAGTACTACAGAGTGGGAAAAGGTCCTTTGTGAAGCTTTTCCTCAGTCTCAGGTTGGCAGGCGTTTCTCATTGACCAGAAGAACTGGCAATTATTCTGGAACAGGAAACAAGTCCTTTGAGACAAGAAGAAAATGTCAACTGGAAACTTTTAACAGGAAAGGTACAGCAAGCCTTAGACTGAATCATTACAATGTGATTGTAAAAGAAGAGAAAAAAGGGACAAAGTCAGATGTGGACATGTAGAACAGACAGCAGGACATGACTCACTGTCTTCTGGACAACTTTAGTTCCTAATCAGAGTCTCCAAAGAGAATCCACCAACTCAAGTAAGAACACATTCATTCCTATGAAGCTGAGCACATGTGCTCCTCACAACCTACAGAAACCCAGGAGGGAGCAGGCACGCAGAAATGGGGCAAGCACACACAGTTCAAATCTCACTGAAGGCAACCTGTAGCCACCTCACATCACCTCATGGGCACATGGAAATGCTCTGAGAAGTTCTCAACTCAGCAGCAGAGGGAAGATTTACTGTACCTAGCAAATCACCTTTCTCCACAGAGCAGAATTTGTTGTTCTAAAAAAACCTACTCAGACAGCCACAGATTGCACCTTCCAGACTCCACCTGCAATGAATATTTTGAAACTTGCAGGTAACTGCATTTTATGTTTTTATTTTTGTTGCGTTATTCTGAAAATTCTGAGGTTTTTGTTTAACACTGCTTGAAGTGAGTAATTAATTTCAACTGAAACTAGACCAAATTCTTCACCTAAATTCTTATTTAAGCACCTTTAGAAGTAGTCTGTTTTTACAGGTGCTCAGCACTTTGAACCTCTGAAAAAAACTGAGGTGTTCTTCATCAGACACCATTTCTCTTTTTAATCAAACTGTATTTCTGCCAACTTGGAATACGTCGCTTTCAAGTAAAAATCTGTCCTCTCTATCCTTTGTGCTGACACTTGGTTCAGTCACTGGGTGTTTCTTCACAGCTTTTTGGGGGCACAGATATTAAAACGTCCCTGTCGAAACAAACACGTTCCTTTTCTTACAGACCACCTGAGCACAGCAGCGAGGCCGACCTCCCGTTAAATAATTAGAAGAATTGCTTCAAGACTGGGTCAGGTGAAACAGGGGAGCAGCCCTGCATGTGACAGAGCAGAGAAGCAGCAGGAACACAGACAAGTCTCTGTTTTGTGCAGAATATCCCAAGAGCGCTGACCGCTAATTCTGCTTTCCAAACAAAGTGAAACGTTTTGCCAAGAGGGACTGAAAGCCAACTATTAGATCTGCCATGTGCATGTTGTATGTGCACGTTGTAGGCTATGCCCAAGTAACACATGACATTCCCATTAGCTTTTGCTAATTTCTAGATCAGAGCAAGCCAAAATCTTAAGAATACTAACCTCTGTTCCTTCTAAGTGTTCCTTAATTTTTATTAGAACAATTTTGAGGGTAGTTTTGCAAGCTTTTTTTTTCTCCTTTGGACGGATACAAAAATTTCTCTGATGAAAGCTTCAGGCTTTTTTAATTAAAAACAAAACAAAACAAAAAAGCCAACAAACCCCAACTCTGTAACGTTATTTTCCTTAAAGAAACTGCCAAAACTCTAGGAATCAAATTACAGAACAGAAGAAGACGTCACAATTACAGCTTTACTCTACCTACCCAGGGAACCTGAAAGCCTCTCTGAGGTGATGAGTTGATGGGAAACAGCACAATTCTGCACTGAGGAGGGAATTTCTACTAGGATTTAATGAACTTGGTGAAAGTGAAGCTTATGAACATATGTAATGGATTTCTGTGTTCTTAAAAGATGGAAAATAATTATTTTTGCCTACTGCTGAACAAACTCATATGCACAAACCTACAGCCACCTCAGAAAGAAAAATGCTGGCGGTTTCCATCCGTGGTCTATAGTGTTGAGGTAAACTCTGCAAGACTGCCATAAAACACCATTACAAAAAGCTGATTACTAGTGGACATACATTTGCTATCCGAGAGTCTGCAATCCTACTCAACCATTTTTTTAGAAATCTATAAACAAAACTACTTCAGGGTCACAGAGCCTGATTTTGGCCTTCTTCACTCATGATACTGCTTCTACTTTCTTAATTGAGAGAGATCCTTCATTCATAGGCCTTGTTGTTTAAATGACCACTGACTTCAGGAAAATAAGTCTCTCTTATATTCAGTAACTGCTAACCCCATTTACCCAATCAAAAAATAATCCCTCTCTCTCTCCTCCTCAACTCCCAGGTTATTACACTGCAACATCTTGGCTCTACGCCTATTTAATCTTGGTAATAATGATCAAAACCAGAGTGAATGCACAGATCTCAGTACCCTGATTAGGATCACCAGCCAACTAAACATAACGCACAGACATCATTAGGAAAAGAAGGTTCTGCCAGAGGTTGCCATATTCGATTGGAACTCTTACATTTTTTTAGGATTTAATGTTATCATCAGAAGTTTAGATCCCAATGGACTTTGGATGGCAACATTTATTAGGTTTTTATTCCATTGTTAGAGGCAAATGAGAAAGTCGGTTTTTTTCTTTTATGCATTAACTTATGTCAAGAATGATGATTCTAAAAAGCCATTAGTGAGCAGGAAATGCAGAGTGATTACAGTCCAATACCTTACAACTGACAAGATTCTGTTCCTGCTCCAACAAATGAGAAATGCTGGTAAGGCTTCATGGTCACATCTATCAAGAAACAGCACAGGCCAAATACAATGTCTGAGTGATGTCTCTGGTGCTTTCTGTAGTAGCATTTAAGAGTGCACTCACAGAGAACACGACTCAATGCCTTTCTGTGACAGTGGCCAAATATCTAGTGATCAAAACTGTACACTCTAATGGTTTCATCTGCCAGTCTCATGCTGCAAATAACCAAGCTCCAGGTGTACAGTCCAGATAATCTTGGCAAGGAGAAGATGGCAAACTGATTTATGCAATCCAACTACCACCACATCTTGCCCTCTGATGTGCAACAATAGTTGCCATTTAAACAACAATCCCAATTGCTTGGTCCCAAAACAGGGGATAGACTAAAGATCCACTGTAGTTATGTTGCTTACATTTTAAGGTAATCTATCCCTCAATATATGTGGTAAAGACAGGAATTAATTGGGTTCCAGTGCACACTGACTGGGCGATTGATTACTCTGCAGATGGGGATTTTGTTGGCTGGCAGGGACTTTTCTTCCACTGATGTGCTGGTAGATGAAAAATGTAAAGCCTGAGGGGTTATACACAGTTGTTAAAAGGGGGAAATGCAAAGATACATTTTTTAAATAATGCTTTGCCACGGTCCTGCCTAAGTAGATTTAAAACAGCCTAGAACCCTACTCTCTTTTGCAGGGTCAGTGTCAGCAAGACTCGGGGTACTGACAGAAATACTGAACTGCCAGCCTTGCCTGTAGGTGGCTTGAGATACCTCAGTTTGTGTTGACATGTCTCTGATTCATGGTCACTTTACAGAAAGAATCATTTAACAATAGGTTACCTTAATGAAAGCAACCTGGCTTTCCTGAAACACTTAGGTGTGCAAGAGAGACAGATTTCTCTATACACAAAGAAAATTCCAGGCAAAATGACCAAGTATTTCTGGTTGCAAAGATATATTAAGTTCCTACTTGTTTTTATGAAAGATGGCAGCTAAGTAAGGAGGACACTGAAGAAAAGACATCAGTAGACGACTCATTTTCCCTAAATATCAGAGAAACCTCTCAGCCTTGAGACAACCAAAGGAAACTGGGGTGGATTAGCTCTGCTGTCCATAGATCTGGTTTTAGGTTAACTAATGGATGTCCTCTCCAGAATACTAAAGAATCCCTTAGTGTAAAAACATCTGTGGGATGGTATGATATTGTACAAAGTGTTTCTGTCTGCTGCCTCTGTCCACAGAAGAAATTAACTCCCTGTGTCCAGTGGACATTGCAGGGAAGGGGGCTGGGCAGGAACTGGGGGAGGAGGGATTTGGCCATGCACATGGGTTAAAGGACGCTTAATGAATCGCAGAAAATAATAGCTTTACACAGCAAAAGCATTCCCTCTCCCTGATTCTCTCCCTCTGCTTTTCCACATAAATTATGTGAACATATCATCAAAACATGATGATTTTTATTTTCATAAATGGGGCCATATGTCAGTTAAAACAGAAAATGTGTGCTGAACTGTGATGTGGGTTACATGATACACTTTAATTGGATGTCACTTTAATGTAAACAGCTTTACATAAAACTCAGCCTGAAAGAAAACTTTTTTAAATTGTCAACTATTAGTTGCTAAACCAATGTGATGCTGCATGTGTCTTCTGCACTGTCTAGTCAATCAGAGGGTACCAGGCACAAAGGGGCTGCATTCTGATCCCACTTGCACCAAAGCAGCCACAGAGACCTTGCTATGGTACTTAGACTAGGGAGTCCCTATCCCTTAGAATAGGGACAAAAGACTTTTTTTGCATAAACATTTTTGCCTAAATTTTCCATATAAGAGGATTATTTTTTTTTATTGCAAATGTCATTTGTTCATCTAAACATTTAACAAGAGCAGTTCACTTGTGGTCAAGCCTGTAGGCCAACATCCCTTTTTGCAGTGGGAAGCAATCTTACTCTGAAAAAAACCCCCAAAAACCCAAACCAAGTACTGTATACACACTTATAGAGGCAAAACAGCCAACTTTCCCTCATCCAACACACAACTGCAGCTACTCACATGGAAACAACCTCCATAAACAACATACTACCATAATAATGAACAGCTGAAAATGACAGGATTAAACAAAATTTTAAAATGCAGCTTTGGTAATGTCGATAAAATATCAACCACTTATATTGGGAAACATTAACAAGTCAGCATTTGCTAGCAGATCCCACCACAGTCATTTTCTGTGTATAAACACAGGAAAAAGCAGTCATGTCTCACCTGCTGCTCTGTGGTAGATGCTGGCAGAGGCTCATTCCCTGATGCCACTGGCTCTGCTATCACAGCAAAGCTCAAATGGGACCTTTTGAAAGACACCATCAAGTTCAATTTCAACTGATTCTTAACCACCTTGCAGCAACAAACTCATACTTGAGTATCAGATATGTGGGTGAACAGTACTTGTGACCTCCTAGCAGTACTAGTGCACGTCAAACAGAACTGCTGGCATCAACACACAGTCACCATAAACCACTGCTGGGTTTATCAAATACCTTTGGTTTCTTCTAGCAATCCATCAGGCCTGCAGGCACACACTGCTGTGTAGACACTTTCTAATCTTCAGTGTTATCCCTAACACTCAAGGCAGAATCCCACAGCATGGTTAGAAGCATTCCCTATAAGCCACTCCAACAGAATCCATGGTCTGCTTTGTAGGAAAAACAGCAGCCACCATTTCTTCGCCTGCAGGTTTTAGAGTGAGCCACTGCACCTCAGAGCCACGGCAGGAGCCCACGCGATGCCACCCCAGACCTGGATTCTCTACACCAAAAGAAGATGCACAGTTCTCTCTGAGAACCTTCTAACACATTTTGGAATTATTTCTAGACTACCAACAAAGCTGCTGGAGAAAAAGGGGAGCAGTGTTGTATTACAAAGCTTCTCCCACAGTTCCTGTCTCTGGTTATTGGATGTCATTATGGCTCTTGTAATGACGGCAGCGTAAATCAGCAGGCAAAGGCTGAATAGAATGTTCTATCCTTGTCTCCCTGATGAAAATTCCTGTCCAAAGAAGGATAAAATAATATATTTGTTTTAAAGAATCACTTTTTCCCCCGAGTTTATTTTGGTTTAATTTAGCAGAATGCACAAAAGAGGGATAAAAAAAATTCATAAAGCCAAGAAAACCACAAAATCCCCTTTAAAAAAAAAGAGATTTATGTTCAAGTTTGAAATGGCATAAACAGACATTACAAAAATCATCTCTGTTCCAATCAGAGACATAAAAATTGTCTTAAAAATTGTAAGGCTGTAAAAATTGAAGATGACTGGTTCTGCAGCCCAGTTGTCTCATGCTAACTTAAGCGTTTGGTATTCAAATGTGGCACCGTGGGTTCTTCATTTGCTGCTGTCCCTTAGGCTTGTTCAGACACATCACAATGAATGTAAGAGGGAAGCAAGTCCATGTGGCTGCTCCCCCCAAAGTGTACAGCACTCAAGCTGACCCCAAATACAATGCCAGGGAATTGAAGGGATCAGACAGCCACCTCCAAAGCAATGTGCCTCCTGCACTGGCTAGTGCTCAAGGGAAACTTCCCCTCATCATAAGGAAAGCTTAGGGGAGGGATACTGCTCTAAAGCATCATTTTACACATGAATGTCTGCTGAGATGGAAATCATCTTTAACCACATACTGGGGAATGAAAGAATGTTTGAGAATCTAATTTTTCTGGCTGCACTGAACTGGGCATCCACTATCTCAACCCATAAACTACAAAAAAAAAAAAAAAAAGGCAAAATTTTCATAATCAAGCTACAACAGCACAAATAAAAAAAACCCAAGCCAGAATCCACAGGCCTTTATCCCATGTCAGGAAGACTTTTGACCTGAGTAGAGCAGTAAGAGCCCAGAGTACACCAACTGTTCCCTGCCAGTGTGCCCAGGTATGTCCATGCAGCACTGCCCAGCTGCTCGGGCAGCTGCTCCATCTCACATCTCCCCAGCTGCCCGGAATTCTGATGGGTGATTTTAACAAAATCTCATTTACACCAGCAGAATATAAATCCCATGCATGGGGGTGAGCACTGCCCCAAGCAGAGGCTCACCAGGGATAGCTGTTGGACACAATATTTATCCCAGACACCCAGAGCCAGCAGCAGTCATCCCTACATGGGTCTGTCCCAGCAGTGGTGCCAAGGCTCGTAATGGGAGAGGCATTTTGTCTTTGTCCCTCTGGCACAGCCCTGGCAAGCCAGAGCCCTGTTATTCTTTTATGTACCTTTTCATCTAGGCAGCAGGATCCAGCATTCCAGTGTCATGGAATCCCTCTCAAAACGAGGGTTATGGACCAGTTGTGCAGGACTTCACAGGGACAAGTAATTCAGACACTGCAAAAATCCTCCCTTTTCAAGTATTTTGAACGTATGGGAGAAAACAACACCTATTGGAGCTATGGAGACTCATCCCTGCCTCCAACATCACCTGCAGTGTACAGAGGAGAATGAGTACATCAAGATTTGGCTGCAGGTGAATGATTTAACTCTGACTTGGTTGTGTGTTTTGCACAGGTGGTGGGATTTGGCATGTGAAGCATGACCCTAATTCAGGAAAAATATACAACCCCTTCCTTTCTCAAGAACCAGGCTGAGAAAGGGGATGGAAGGAGTTTATGCTTGCATACAGACATACATGCATGCACATACATGTTTATGCTTTAAAATATGCTCAGAATAAAATACAGTTGTCTGACAAAATTACTAAATTTTCTCTCCCTTATAGCAGCGCTGCCAATCCAGCACCAGGCATTCCATCCTTCATATAGAATTCAGTAAACATATCAATCCAAATCCAAGAGCCATAGCCAAGGTATCAATAACAGTGACATATTATGAAACTTCATTCCCCTTCCCCCTCCTCTTCTACCCCAGTAATAACTGTCAGGCGATCCTGGCAATTTCACAAGCATAGCAATGATTCAGCTGGCAGATTTCAGTGGATTATTGTGGCCAATTTGGAAAAACACTCTAATAAGCATTACTTTCCAGAAACCAATATAAATCTGGAAGAGGGGATTATTAAACTCAGGGAAACTATAACAAAAGACATTAATTGCATTTTTGGAAGGAGCTTTTGAATTAAATTATTACCTGCTAGTTTATAAAGAAAATATATAGATAAACCCCACCACCGTGACAAGAATTTATTTATATTGGCCACATATACCATAGGAAATTTACATACCAACACTCTGCTCATTTATGGCATTATATAAGCATATGTGTATTTTCAGACAATTAGGATTATGTTGTTTACTCTCACATCCACACATATGCACACAAGTGATGGTAAGTAAAGCAAAAGATCAAAGGTAGGAAGGATCACGATGAATTCCAAGCTGTGTGTTTCGGTATTTGTACACACATTTTAAGGTTTCTAGACAGTCTTACAAAAGAATATAGCAGTTTCGTAAAACTACAGGACTTGGATATATTTCTCTAACTTGCTTCTAATTTGCTGCTTACATCTGTTTTTTAAAAATCACCATCCTGCTCCAAAGTCTGTTGAAGTACATGAGGAGCTTTCTCTTGACACCAGCAAATGCTGGATCAGGCCATTAATACAGAAAGATTAATCACTGCCTCTAACGTTTGTGTCTTTGGGAATTGTGTGAGAAGAACGATGGAACAACCACAAGCCATTTTGGAAGTTCCAACACTAAATGACTAAAGGATTCATCCCACTGTTAAATAACAGTTTTGAAAACAAAATAATGTATTCTCACAATAATATGATGTAACCTCTGACTTTCTTGTTTTCCCTTTGTGAGACCGTCAGCTTGTATACGTGTTCTTCACGTTTCATCTGTGTTCTCCTTGTATTTGTCTTTCCAAACACATAATGAGTAATTCTGGAAGTAAAGGACAAACTCACTCTTTTGTCACTGAATTTAGTTCCTCAAAGGCAGCAAAAAGTAGTGTGATGAGCAAATATTTAAATAACAAGAGATCTATATAGTAACAAGAGATCTATACAGCCACGAAAGACTAAAACTGGTCAGGAAGACTGCATTTGTTTTGATAGCTAAAAAAAAAAAAAAAAA
>WAAG01045865.1:131039-156832 GCA_013390105.1 Tichodroma muraria
AAAAAAAAAAAAAGAGCTAGGATTTTACACTCCATTATTATTAATTAATAGACCCAGAACAAACACAGAAAGCCAAGCTCCAAAACAAATACTGCATAGGACACTGCTGCTCAAACCCAAAGTACCAGCCAAGGAGGCAACAAGATCAGAAATATCCAAACAAAACACATGCAGGGCCTGTGGCTGAGCCACAGGACTCCCACACAGCTAGCTTTTGCCTTCCTGAGGGGGAAACAGAGCCCATGTCCTGAACCCAAACACGATCACCTCCTCTCCTATGCCAAATACCAGCTCTGTCCAGCCCATCTCCGGCACTTCCAAGTCTTTAGGCTTCTATAAATGTAAGTGCTCTTCACAGCTCCTTTCCCGCTCTCCACCAGCTCCCTTAAGAGAGTGTCTATTACAAGAGCTGGGTGGAAAAAGAATATTAGAACTCTGCTGACCTCGGCAGTCGCCAAGGTCTCCCCACACCATCCCTGGGGTCAGACAGCCCCCATGGATGCTCACTTTCCCACAGCATGTGGCTCCTTGCAGGCTCAAGGTGATATTACCCAGAGGATACTGTTGGGATACAACTAAAACATGGGCCCTAGCACCACTATCAACTGTTTTATTAATTCCTGAATTAACCAATACACTGTGCCAATATATATAATGAACCATCCTTTCCCCACTAATTCTTAGTCTAATTTTTCATTTCCTGGCTACCCCAAGACCAAAAATTAAAACAATTACCACGTGGTAAATTTAGAATTCTGCATCCATCATGAAACAGATAGGGCTGGATTTACAAAGGAAGAAAGGATAAAGGAGTTGCTCCCTTTCTTTTCCTTTTAGCACTGCACATTGATACATTCAGATAAGACATGTCCTCTCCTCTTACCACTTCTCAATTCCCAAATGACCACCAGGCACGTGTTGTCTGCTGAATTTGAGGAACACTTGGCTTACAGTGGGATATGACTGGCTGTAACAAAAGGCTCCAATGTCTTACACTGTTTTGCCTTAAACATTGCTCTAACGTGCAATTACCATAGAATTCACTGAGAAAACAAAGTTGCCGGGTGAGTCATGCTGCATATTTTCCCTAAACCTGAGCTAAAACCTTCAAAGCTTCCCAAACTGAATCACCAGACTGAATCACCGTTTCCAAACGCATGGGGAGTGATGTTCAGAGGTGCTGTACACGGGAGCTGTGGAAAGCACAGCCCAGGCAGGAGAAGTCATCCCCCTGTGCAGCAGAACCACTCCTAATCTTGGGAACGAGGCATTGATTACTGAGCTCCTATCAGTCCGGCCCTGGCTGTGCTCCCGCTTGTTTGCGGTCAATGGGAATTTTGTCCCTGCTTTCAGCATAGCTGAAATCTGCCTTTAGGAATGAAGTTTTTCATTTTACCTTTAAGGCTTGAAGTTTGCAGCTGGGAAGGCTCAAGGCAGGTACATGAAAGATGGAGATCCTGCTCTGCTTGGAGACCACAGGTGGGGACACTGTGGGGAACCAGAAGTGTCTGTCCCTCACCAGATGCTCCAGAGTGGACAGGACAAAGTCAAGAGCAGGGGAGAGAACAGATACAATTCCACCTGGGAGTGCAATGGCCAATCTGGCTGCGCACCCAACAGCAGAGCTGACTTCTCATCAGCAAATATTTTTACATTTTTATCAGGGGAATCAGCCCCTTTGCTGTCAGCCCTTCCCATCAACCTCTCTTCCCCTCACATAAGCATAATGACTTGATGGCCAAAATGATGTATCATAATTTCTACAACAACATGAAACAGTTCTCAAAATTTATCAGAGCCAGACTCAGGTCATGAATAAAGCCACTGTACACTGATAAATGTTGTAAAGGACTAGGAATCAGGATTTAAAAATTCACTGTTCTTCACCCCTCATAATCTAAGTGAAAATTTGCTGCAATAAATCCTAGAAATTAGACAGTCTAGATATTGTTGCTTACTTGTAACCTCTTTTAAGCTACATTTGCCAGCATTACGTATTTACTGTTTTCTTAAGTATACACCAGTGTCTTTGACTGCATGGAGGGACAGAGTTGAAACAATGAAACATTTTCAGTGCAGCACTGCAATCAAAAGCACTCAATTTAATATACAGGTTTGACAGTCTATGGTGTTTTGTCTAAGGTGGCTATTTTGCCCAAGTTTTTTTTGTTGTTGTTGCTTGAAATGGGTTCCTGGGCAAAGCACCACAGATTTAGAATGACACACTGCCATGTTTTTAAGGAAAATATGGTTTTGTTTAGGCTACAATTAAATGCTTTCAAAATTTGTCTCTGGCAAACCAAGACTGAAAACTCCAGAGTCAATTTGCTTAGTGTGAACTGAAGTAACATCTATCTTAGTAAAGAAAACTTTACAACAAAAAGGCCTTCATCACAGTAAGACTTAAGTGCTTTCCTTCTAAAAATTCAGGGCTGCCATGCAATTCTTAACTCACACCAATTCACAAGGCTACGAGCCATGTATTGTTTGGAAGCCATGGGGGTAAATCAAATTATCATGAATGACACTAATGATCCCATACTTGCCTGAACATAATGCACCTTATACAGTCTTGCCTTTAGGGATTATTTTTTATATATATAATTAGTACAAATGGCTTACTCCCCCTCTTTTGTTGACTTTACAAAGGAATGCACTCAGGTACAGAGTCTGCCTTTCCCGGGTTAATTATAGGAACCAAACCAGCCATGCTTATCGTGTGTGAAGTCCCCAGGTAATACCTGGGAAAGCCCTGAGTGCAATAAATGGAGGAGCAGACCATAAAATGCATAAAATGACTACCCTCTACTGGATGGAGCCAGAGCAGCTGAGCTGTGTCAGTGGATCCTCAAAGCCATGATTTAATACAATTCCTTTCGCAGTGGCTGGGCTGCGTTTGGGTTTGCACAGCCGTGGATCTAAATGCAGTGGTCAAAAGGAATTCCTGGGTGATCAGGATATGCTGTCCCTGGACAAAGCCAGCAGTTCTGTTAAGTACAGGTCAATTATAAGCACAACATACAAAAAAAAGAGAAGGTTTTATAATGAGAGAAAGAGAACCATCACAGACTTTCAGAAATCCAAATGGTTTCTTTGCCTTGCACTTTTATTTCCCAGCAAAATCAGGCCAGATCCCAGCTGGTAAAAACTGGCAAATTTCCATTAGCCTGTGGGTCATTAACTCTGAAAAAAGGGCAGTTTCAAAACCAGTTTTGTGTATAGTGTTAGTTTCTGTCAGCGTTGCTATAAACAATCAAAATTGAAAGTATCTGGTATGACTGCAATACCCATTTATTTCTCTTGCCATTCAGAGATGTGTTCCAACCCTGATTTTCGTGAAACAATTGACACGTATCAGAAGCTACATCTGACAATCTGTAACATTCAACCCGAACTTCTAAGTTTGCACCCTCTTGTCTGCCTATAACCATCACATAAATTCTCCATGGCAGTAGGGAACAACTCATCCAAAATGGCTGGAGCAAACAAAGAACAAAAACTTGACAAACGTAGGCCCAGGTACAGATTTAGCAGAGATGTCTACAAAGGATCTGGCTTCCTCCCCTCTCCACAGGTTTTGTTTACCATCATCTGCCTGTGCTCCTGTACCTGTGCAGCTCCCACATGCCCAGGGCTCCCTTCCACAGCCACAGACCCATCCCTGGGGCTTTGGGACACCCACCACTGCACACCAAACAAGCTGGATACAATACCTCAATTTCACTGCCTGAATTTTGAGTGAGTTGGACCAGGAAGCTGCAGGTGAACTGCTGCACTCAACAGTCCCTCTCTGGCCTGTTTCACAGCAGAAATAAAGCACCCAAGTGTCACGGCACAGTGGTTTCTGGCACAAAGCTCTGTGAGGCGCACTAGCATTCACTGGAATCAATAGCAAAGCTTTTCTCCATGATGAGGAGAAACTTTTTGTTCTGTAAAGGTCAAACACGGTAAAGGCAAAGCAAAACAAAAGGTATCCTTCCTGGCAAAGGGACTCTCTAGCCAGTCATCCCCCATTTCACACCTGCCACTGTGAAACGCAAGCATCTCTTTGTGAAATGGTCTCAGAGTCTGGCCTGGGAGGACACTGGGGTCCCCAGCTCCAGGGATGCTGAGCACTTGGTGCTCTGCATGGGGACTGTCCTCAGCTACTTCACAGCAGTATCAAAAGGACAAAAATACACAAATAATACTTTGCACTAAACAATAAAACAATACTTTGCAATAAACAATGCACTCAGAGTGCAGACGTCTGAAGGTTTAAACTGTATCCCTGTGCCTGCTAATGCACTTCCTTCTCTTACACCTAGTAATGCAATAATCTGTGTTCAGAGAGCGGAAGAAATGTGAAGTAATTTTGCATTCAAAATTATTCCCTACAATTTGTTCTCCAATTTTTTAAGACAGTCTAGCTTATGTTAATCATACAGTTGGGCATCTTCTATTTCCACTACAAAACTGTCCCGCTCTGAAACAGACCTCCTTTCGGGGAAACCTTCCATGAAAAATTAAATTCTCCTTTGCCTGATTTTGCCTGATCATCCCTACTTGTTTTCTATTCCTTCCTGAACAACCCCTCCCTTTTCTTTTCTCGCCATCACAGCCTCAGTTTAATTCCTTTCATCTTTCCTTAAAAGACTGCCTCTATGTCCCCTTAATCATTTTTTAATTTCCCATCCTTTAGGCAAGTGCCAAAGATGTTAAAATGAGAAATGGATGCTTGCCATAAAGGAACAGAACTCCTGTAACTCCAAAACAGTTGAAATAATGAGAACTTGCAGGCCATTACCCCATTATGCGAATGGTATTTTTACAGCATTAGAAATGAAGTAATGCAGCTACAAATTCATGTTTTAAACGTGCTGTCATTCTAGTGGCCTGGCTACAAGTTGCCTGAGAGGTACTGAGGAAGGCTGGGGGTATCACAGTCCCCTGAGAAGAAGACCCCAAGCTTCACAAAGACCCCTTCCATTCTGATCCATTTAACTTTGCCCAGTGTTAAAAAAAGTCTCCTTTACAGTGTCCTAAATTTGCTGCTTTTCAATGTCCATCTGTGAGGAGGGATGATGCAGAATCACTCACCCAGCCTTTCCTGTTATGCCCACTGTGTACCTCCAATACCTCTCCCTCCAAATTCAGCAGTCCCTTCACACCTCGAAGTATTCTTGACTGCCTCCTTTCAAAATCTGAACAGAAATGGTCAGTGATGAACTGAGATAGCTTTGTCACTTCAGCTCAGAAGCAAGGTGTATACAGGAAGAGGTTTGCCAATTTGAAGTGTAAAACATGCTATTTACCACCTACCTGGCTAAAAGACTTACTCTGACTAAGCCGGTGTATTCTGTGCATCTGATGCATGTCTGGTTCCTGGGTGTCATGAGCTTTTCACTCCTTGGCCTTGAAGACAAAGCATGACCTAAAAACGTTCAGCTGGACCAAAGTATTGTAAACAGTGAACTCTGAGATCACCACGACCATACAATTAAAAATGTCATTACATTTGAGGATATGCAGGAAGAAAACCCCACAAGTAATTGTGATATTTAAAAATATTTTCACACACAATCTGCTTTTTTTCTGATCTCCCATGTCTCTTCTGAGGGGACAGTTTACTACATGGAAGCAAGTGGGCAACATGTCAAGCAACAGACGTGGTTTTGTTGAGAGCACCCCATGCTGAGTCAGGTCTACCTGGCTGTTTTGTGAGTGCAAGCAAGTACCACAAGGTATCTACCTCCTGCCAGATCCCTTCTCCTGCAGTACTTGAATGTGTTTTCAGGCATCACGACTTGTGCCATTCCAGGAGCATCCCCCTGGGCCTTGTTTTATGTAGAGACAGTTTGCTCGAAGTCCACAGGGAACCGAGTTGAGACTGTGTCTCTTTGTAAGGAAAGCAGTGTAATGTCTACAGCTGGCCAGCTCCTGAGCAAAGGCAGACAAATGTACTTGTACTCAATGTGAAATCAAGGGGGAAAAGGGCAGGATTTGCTTCACATGACTGAAAGGTCCTGACTTACAAGCCACAGTGTTGACAATACACCTTTCCCAAAGGCACGGACAGAGAGGCGCTCTGTGCCTCTGGGTGTACTGAAGGATTATTGTAAGGTGGTGCCTGGGCTCAGTGACCCAGATGGCCCCACCAGTTCTGCCTTGTGTTTTCCTTTTTGTAATACTCCATCTTCCTCAGTCTCTTGCTGAAGCAGGGTGCGATCATATCAACATGGATACAGCAGATTAGTTTTACAAGGTTCCCACCAGTCTGACATTCATCAGCTTTCTGATCTCGTGGTAACACAATCCCCTTCGCAAGTACGCGCTGAGGCCGCGCTCGCGCTCTCGGGCCGAGGGCCGCAGGTTAAACTGATACCCAGGGCCTGCATTCCACCAGCTGCTGATTGACTGACCCTGTTCCTGACATTCCCAGGGCCTGGCAGCCCTCCATGCAAGGGTTAAAGGGAAGTTGTAAGCAATGGTTCTAAAACACTTGGAAGAATCTCCTTGAATCAAAACCATTTCATAAAAGGCTCTCTGCCAGGCAATAAAATATTTTTGATGGACTCTTATTTTATCATTACCCATGTAAGAAAAATGCATTGCAAGAATCCCAACACAATTCAGGGAAGTAATCATTTGCAGATTTAGTAGGCATTCTCAATTGGCAAAAATGAAAGATTTATTGTAGGCATGATGAAACAAAGAGCAGTTGTGCAAACTTTACTGAGCTGGATTATGAGAACATGCTTTTTCCATTTCCCACTTTTAAATGCCTTGGATGCAGTTTCAAAAGACAGATCAAGATCAATTATTTAACACTGCAGCTCCACTGCACCTGAGCAGAGGATCTCTTCACACGTGTGTTATCTGTACACAACAATAGAAGAAGGAGATGGAGGGAAGACACTGATATAGACAGCTACAGCAGACTTTGAAATAAAACTCCTATCATTCCTTGAGTCCACAGTCAGCCAGGGATGTAAACAGAAAAGTTAGGCACTGACAAATGTCTGTGATTAAATAATGCACAGCTATTTGAAATGCAGCCATTTCTGACTTACCCAAATACAGAAAACACAGGTGTCCTTAAGACAGAACACAGGGCACTGAATTCTCTACAATGGTGACATTTTCTTTGAAAGCCACAGTACAGCTGAATAAAATGACTGTCTTGCACACACCTCTACTCATGAGAATAATGTTCTGAAATAGAAGGGACTTCCTGGTTAGCAAAGGTGCACAGTCTTATACTGACTTCACAAAATACATGAAAGAGAAAATACTTTGGGAAGGAAGATATCTTTTCCTTGCCTTTGCCACCAGGCACTGAATGTGTTCTTTACAATGACACCAGTTTAAACAGGGAGAGAAAGCAGCAGAATAATCTGACTGAATTCAGCTATATCCAGAACTTGAGCACAAGAGTTTTCACCACACAGGAAATGCCGTTGGCAGGCAAAAGCCTGAAAGAGCTTTGAGATTCAGCAGAAGGAATGATTAGAGATGCAAAACAGCATTATGGGCACATTGAGTTACTGGCCTCAGTACCTCATTGTGATTATTCACCCTCACTGTGCTCCAAAGAAATTTATTTCATTGTACTTGTAAGGAAAAGGAGATCCAAGGTGACAATATCCCAAAGTGTTCACAAAATTTCAGTAACTCAGTTCCTGGTCTGAGAGGAAGAGGACCTCAACTTCAGAGGTGCAGAGCAGGACACCTCCAAAACAAACCTACCCAAAACCAGGCCTGCTTTTGGAAGTAGCTCAGTGAGCTGTCAGATGCCAGTAGATCACATTTTGATATATTTAGCTTGACCAGCACATTGTTTTTTTACCAGGCCCACTGGACTGCTTGCTAAATGAGCAGTGAAGGTTTCAGAATGTGACCCTGCACTGTGCGATGATGGCTTTTCATTTCCCATCTGATATTAAAAGCCAACTGCTGCTGGTTTGCCCCGAAGTAACAAACAAATGCATCACATTGAGAACTGAGATAAAACTGTGTAAATGACTGTATAAAGTTTTTAATGTGCACTAAATTCCTCTTTCTCCCCTGAGACTACACTATACAGCCTCTCTGTTGCCTACAAATGCAGATTAGCATTTTTATTAAATGACATAGGTTTCACTAATACAGAGTATTAAAAGGCATTGGCCTAATAAGAAATATTATTAAGTATATCGTTGGCACGGGTTTTAAACAATATTTAATTTTATGGCTTTTTAATTTGACCAAGCCTTCTGCCAGGTGATACAAACTATTTTTCCTTCTTGACGTTAATCACTGTTCAGAGAGGCTAAATCACTGAGCATTCTGAACAATTCCTACCACTTTTAATAATCCCCACAGAACACATACAAAGGAATAAAATAAAGCCAAGCACTTAACCTCAAGAACACAAGCACAAATACTTTGTTTAAAATTTTAGAACTTACAAATTCTCCACCAAGCAGCCAAGGTGTCCACCAAACAGCAAGATTAATAATATTTGGATGCAAGTTGTTTTTTATAAATTAAATTTCAGGGGGTAAAAAGAAATTTCCTCTCTCATTGCTCGTCGATATTATTCAAATCACTGAATGCACCCTGCTTTCCCAGATCTTCTGGAGACAAATCACCCTCCCAAAATGATGCTGGATCCTGCAGAATTATGGTTTTAGGACACAACTGCTGGACACATCTTTGAGGTACTCTTGAGACGTATTAAGATTTTCCTACAGGAAACAGGTTTTTCACAATTACATTTCCTGCTCTGTAAAACTTACTACTAGAGTGGAGAACGTGTCTGACTAGTTGAGGGGGTATCACTTACCTTTACTACTGAGCAGATTTACACAGTGAAACCCATGGACGATTCACTCCAAGGCAGGGGAGACAGTGAGAAAGAAACCTTGTCACACTTTCGCTGCATGGGAAATGGTGAGCTACAGAAATCCTGAAGAGTTATTGCAAACACAGTACTTAGAGGCTGGAAAGCCTTTCTCTCTCTTTTTGTTCTTCAGATGTGATTATTTGATAAAATCCATTGATCTGCATGGCAAAGAAAGTGATCTTGTAGCGCAGCTGGAATGAATTGGGAGTTAGGAGGCTGTTTGCAAGATATCTTCAAAGGTGATGCCTCATGAGAGGTTTACAGGTCTGTGCTGAGACTGGGGTTTGAATAAATCTACATGCAGAGAGTTTCATCCAGAGCCAGGCCACAGCAGAGCTGGAAATAATTCCGTGTTTTAATATGAGAAAGAATCACTACTTGCTGAACCTTGTGGGACAGGAGGATAAAAACATGGTATCGAGATGTCATTTTTGAATGCAAACTGGGCAAAGGGAAGGGAAAGGAGCCTAGAAGAAATCTTCCAAAAAAGACTTCGGAGACATGCCTAGAAGTTTGTCTGGCAGCCAGACATGGCAGGTCACAACTAATAAATTTCAGGTTTCAAAGTTGGGCATACTTCAGCCTATATTATTTGACAAAGAACATGAATGACTTTGCTTGGCGTGGAGGAGTTCTGGTACAATTACCCCTCCTGTGTGCCACGAGGGTGCCAGCAGCACAGTCCCTGTGGAGAACCACTTTCAACACAAAACTGCTCCCTTCCTGTAAGATGTTCTTTCAATCAGAACATTGTCAGGTATTTGTCAAAAGCTCAGTGTTTACGATTCTGACAAATATCTGCGGCTTTGCAGGAAAATGGATCATTTTCCTTGTATTCAAATCAGGTCACTGCTGGAATTGTGGTGAAAAATATGTGTTTCAGTAGCCAAATCAGAACACTAAAGAATGAAGAGAAGATAAATCAGTCCAGGATGAGCTGAAATATAATTGTTTGGGGGACTCTACCAACAAAATAAAAACACTGAATAAATCAAATGGGAAAAGCTTTTAAACAACAACAAAAAAAGTGCCTTTGTTTAAACCTTATTCATTCTGAAACAGAAAGTAAAAAATGATGGGTAAAAATACTGAAACATTTCCAAAATAGCACATTGTCTATAAAATGTCAATAGTAACAAAATCCTCCAGTCCTGTTCACTGTCCCCCATCGCTTGTTTTCCAAAGTGAAGGTGACTCAGATTCACTAATGTGTTTTTTTCTCAAAGCTCTACTGTGATACTACTGCTGGTTTGAAAAAAACTGGTGGAATACCTAATAAAATTTCTGTCATGGAGGATGGAAATGAATATCCACGCTTTTGTCACAAGGCTATCTGTTCCCTAAACCACTGTCTGCCTATCACCTTACCTTCAGCAGATACCAAGTATTGTTAGTGAAAATTATCCAACACTGTGAGAACCGCAATAATGGCAATTAATTACTATATCCTGTGGCAGGGAGCTTCACAGGGGGAGTGCCCACTATGCTGTGGTGGCACTACTGTTAATACTCCACTTTGTCTCTTATTCAACACACTGAACGGCAATACCTACACCCAGTCACCACACCTGCACAAATATATCAGGAAATCTTCAGGATTAGTATGTTTTAAACAGGTCCCAAATTACTTAATAATTTATCAGGTCAAATGAAATTAAACCTTGTGGAATCAAACATTCTCACAGGATAAAGAAAGTATGTATTTGAAAGCCTCCTCCACAGAAGTTTCATGCTATACCTCTAACTACCATATGCCATTTCTCAGATCTCTTCAGTGTCCTGTATAACATTTTTAAGGCATACAAGTGAACTTGAAAACCATTCTGGATTCTGGCAGCAACACTCGGAATTTACTTCATTTTAATTTATTTAGCGTTACGCAAAAAAAAAAACTGGAAGTATGTCAGCCAGACCTAACCCATATCAGACTGCTGGAAAGTAACAAAAAGGCAGCCAGCCGGCTTGGTCAGAGCACAATTCCATCAGGTCCAGCATCCCATATCATTTTCCTATCAGCCTCTTAAAGCAGACTCCATAGAATATCCTGAAGCCCAGCAATCCTAGGAGCAAACTGGGAGGCTGATAATCCTTCAGGAAAACCCTGGCAGCTCCTCCCTCTGCAGCCCAGCTCAAGAAGGCAGGTCTCAAGCCCCCATAGGGGGTAGTGGGGGGCCATTGCACTGTACTCATCTGCACTTCTGTCCTGCTGCACTGGAACAAGGGACGATCCCATTCACGATGGAATCTAGGCCCAGTAATTTCTGCTGCTTTTGCTCTGCAAGTTCTGTTAGTGTGGAGCTTTCCTGTGGGCAGACACGAGTTCAAATTCACCAGCTGGCTGGGCATGAGCTGAGAGAGCCAAGCCTAAAGCCTGTTGTCAGCCTGCCCTCCAGTGCTGGGGCACGCTTAAACCCATTTGTACTGCCCTGGAATCTGCAGTGGGCTTTGCAAACAAACATTGTGTTTCCACAAAACCACTGAATTGCGGTCTACTCCTCTAATCAGAGTGTTTTGAATGTTGACGTTCCTTGACAGTATCGGGAAATGCCATCAAAGACCTAATAAAAAGAGAGATCTCTGGTGAGGCAGCTTTGATAGAATGGATGTTTCCTACTACTGACTTCAAAGGAAACAAAGTGAGCCCAATATTATTGTTTTTTTAATGCACTCTTTCGGCATCAATGCTTGACACCCTCCACTCCAAAAGCTGAAAACACTTTCCAGACTTCCACAGCATTCCCTTGAGTCAGGCATGGAAACTCATTGTTTAGGTGAAGTAACTCACAAGCGGATAAGCTGCTGCATGCAGACCCATTTTCGCCACGGTAAAGGGCTGTCCCTGAGACTCCTCTGTAGCTGTAGCCCCGTAGAGATCTCATTTCTCACCCTGCATTGCTGGACACACACTCCCCATGGACTGCAGACGGCATCAGACTCACCATCTACTGAGAACAGAGATTCCACACTGGTTTCCTCAGAAACAGAAGCAATAAAACTAATCTACTCCACAGGCATTCTCCTGTACTCCCAATAACCAGGTCGCTGCCCATGAAGTGTTACAGATGCAGCCAAGCCTTCTGATGAATGCTTTCTCACATCATGTCAAACCACCTGTGTCAGAGACATGCAGTGAAAAACTAACAGGAAGCTCAGCCAGAGCACAATCTTTTGTGCAATCTGTACAAAAATCTGTTTCATTGGTAAATTGCAAATTGTTAGTTTGTGTGAAGTGGTGATTGGAACACAAGATCTGCCCTGGAATGCTGCAATTGCCTAAAGATACCCTTAGGCAAGTTACTTATCTTCTCTGTCTCAGTTTCCCCATGTTTAATGCAGTACCTACAGCGTCTCAGCCTTAGGGATTCAAAAGAACTGACTACAAACAGCACAGGTGCTCAATTTCACTGTGTACAATACAGCACCCAAATCATTCCATTCAGACTCCTCCCAAACTGAGTATGTTGAATATATGCATGAAAAAAAGATCCTGCTTCAAAGTCTTAACTCTCTAGGCAAACACAGAGAAACGGGTCTAGAACACACAGAGGAGGCATTTGTTTCTTTGAAATAAAAAAAATAAAGACATTAACCATAAATATTATCCCTGCCCAGCTCCTTTCATGGATATCACATACATTATGATAGCCAATTTCTATAAACACTAATTACACATGTAGAAATTACATAAAGATAAATCATTTACCTTGATCCTGTCTGGGGAGGCCCCTAAGCACACATGAATGCAGTGATGGGAACATATTTTCATCTCGTTATGAAGCCACAAGGGTACAAGAGGGCAAACTAATAAGCCAAGTACAGATTTGTCCAAATCAAACAATTCTAGACAACTAAATGAGCAGCTCTGTATTTACATTTGCAAGCAGAGGCTTAAACCAAGGATGCAATATCTGGAGATCAGCATGCTTCTATTCACCAAAGTTTTCGAAGAACCGAAAGGCAGCAAAAGATGCAGTTATGAGAAACTTTTTCTCTTCCTTTTTTTGAAATAAAAACCATTTAAGCTTGCTAATTTTTGCTGTCTCAGACAATCAAAATTCCAATTGTCTGGGACATCAAATCTAAAAAAGCATGAAATTAATCTTCAGAAGTTAAAGTCTTAAAGGCATTGCATCATTATTTTTGTTGGATATATTTTTGATTATAATGCAGATGAACCCCAAATTTAATAAAACTAAAATAACATGAGTTAAGTATGAAACATAACAGGATATTGCAAAGAGATTAGGTAGTTTCCTTTAGACTACTTGCAGAGCCCAAGGAAAAAGCAAACTGAGGGACACAATGATGAGAAGGCACTGCTTAATTAGAATATTTAACGGAATATGAAAACAGAATACTCATAGTACCGGCCTTGGCAATGGAACACAGTGAGCAGAATATGGACCCGAAACAGCAGCAGTGCTCCACACCAGATCCTGTTTTGCCTATCGCCTGTCTGTAGTAAAGAAAGAAGCAGGCTCACTAAATTCAAACCAGCTGCAACGATGAGAGTGTTACAGTTGGACTGAAGGAAGCTTACCTCATGAAAGTATTGTGGAAACTGCTGTTGGAAAGATAATAAAAGGATTAACTGCAGTTTTAGTGAACCATTTACTTTTCAATCAAAATGTCTCATGTATTTCCTGTTCTCAAGTAGCTTGAATTCCAAAATTCCTTTGTCTATTACAGTACATAGTAGCAAAGCCTGTCATAAGAAATTAATAATTTTACATGGAAAAGTACTTTTATGTATGAGGGCAGGGTGCTGCTCACTGTTAGCTTCTCCTGAGCAGTTCAATACCTAGTCAGGCAGTAATCTTACAGGCAAGAGCGAAATCGAGGGCTTAAAAAGAAAGTACAATGGGTTACTGTGAACAGGAAAGAAAATCTTCGCTACAAATACCAAGAGATGCAAAGTTACTTTAACAGAGCTACAGTAAAAACGAAACAAAATCTCAGACCTCCACAGACAGAGAATGAACTGCCTAATTTGCAGGAATAACAGCACAATTATTACCACATCAAAAGCAAAGCCATCGTTTAAAATGACATCACTGCACAATGCAACACTGCACAGCAACCCCTGTTTCACGTGGAATGGAATTCACTGGACAAATAATCCCCACTTGATATTAATAACTTCAAGGAGCTGTGCTGCAGCTTTGGATCCTGCCCCTGCCAGATCAAGCTCTTTTCAGGGTAGAAAACTAAATTTCCAAAGAAGACATGGTTTCTGTGTATTCTCTTGGATCCACTTCACTCCCTGCAGAATTCCAGACTACAACATTTAACACACGATACCTCTGCTGACAGTGGAAGGCTCTTACTGTGGGAGTAGAAGAGTTAACTCCAGGTTGAGCAATGCAGAGCTCCCAGTCCTGATTGGGCCGTTCCATGTATGGGAACAACTACAGTATCTGCTCCAGTAAAAGAGATCTTTATATACTTACCTGCCAAGGCTATATAAATATGACATAAAGGCTGTCTGCAATATCAGATGCAAAGGTTTTTCCAACCTATTCACAAAACCTTGATGTGTAGACGCAACTTTAGTGCAGATGAAATTAATTGAAAGTAGGACATTTTTAGCATTTGCTAAGATATTACAGCATTTAATATCTCTGGTTTACCAAGTTTCCTGTAGGAATGGGATTGTAACATTAGAAATCTGCCATACAATACCTGTTAAATATGCATTTTTCAGGAAAAGAGACAAGTTCCCTTATCCATGGAGTCTACTGATCTTTCAGCACCACTAATCATAGAAACGAATCAGGGCTTCATATTTTAAGTATGCTTTCAATTTACTTACCTACACTTTTGTTTGGAAAGAAGCAAACTTGCATTATCCTTTGATAATTTGTAACTAAAAGAAATCTATTCAGGGGAAGTTAAATTCATTTGTACATTTAGTAAATATCATTGAGCTGCTTCTGGAACAGAACCACTCAGTTCTTGCTTTCAAATCAAAAAGAAACGCAGAAGTCTTAGAGTGTTTCCATTTTATCCTGGACAATTTGATGGTATTCTCTAAGTGTATGCACTGTTTCCAGTATTATCTTAGGGAATAGCCACTAAACAGTGCAGACATTAAGATAACGTTTTTCATTTATCCAATGGAAGTAAAAAGATAATCAGGACAATCACAGAGAAAATTTTTCTCTGCAACACATTTTGAATACTCTTGTTTTCTTCCTTCTCCCTTCCATAACCATCGCAGGCCTGGAAGCTCTTTCTACAAACATTCTTTCCTATTCCTCCATAGAAAGCTACAGCTTGCCATGGAAAAGTTTGTCATGATCTAACATCCTTACATGCACTTTCCATTGCATCATGCTCTGATCAAAACAATAAAATAGACATACAGCTGAAAATTCTGCCTATCAGGAACCCCAACCTTCTGCCATAACCATTCCCTTTGTCTGCACTTACTTGTGCGTGTGCGTGCGCGCACACGCGGGTGGGTGCTACAAAGGAGACTTTACAAATTTCATGGCCCAATTTGGAAGCTTATGTCAAACTTGTTTTGCTTCATCTGTTTCAGTCAGGGTCTTATATCATTGTTGTTTCAAACATGTGGAAAGCTTAATGGAAGTCATTAACTTTTATTTTAGTTTGGCCATATTGTCATCATGGTGGGCAGATGCAGAGATGGTGTTATTCCCAAGATCCTCTTTTTGGAACACTGCTGTTGTTTACATCTTCTTGATCAGAAGAGAACAATGGTTTTTACTTATTTTTAAAGCCCTGTTTCGCAAATTAAAAAAGCCCCTAACAACCTTTGAAAATGTAATTAAATATATTCTTTCTATTCTTTTAACTGTTTAAAATCCTTTAACAAGTTTCTTTTTTTTGTCTAAACTACCATTTGAAACTTTTGCGTTCACAACTCCATGGGTTATTGTTCAGCTGAAGGAATGAAAAGAATTTCATTAGATGTGTTTTATGTTTCTTGATTAAAAATGTCACCCGAGGCTCAGTGACTTTGTTTTACGTTAAATGACGGCTGCGTGCTTTGATCATCACTTTATTAGTGGTTTAATGAATATTAAAAAAACAAAGCACTGTATTAAAAGTTAAGCTCTCATATAAGGAAACCAAATCCCTTTTCCAAGAACTACAGTATTTCTTACTCAATCATTTCCTTTTAGATTAAGGTTTTCTCCAATTCCCCTTTAGCCTGCTGCAGACTAAGTTACAGGAAAGCACAACAATTATATTGGAATAAGATCGAAGAGAGAGCGAGAAAGAGAGCAGAGCAATTATGTTTCTGTTCAAACAAATGTAATCCAGACTTACCATGCACTTGTTTGGTTTTTCTCCAGAGTGAACCCTCATATGAATCAGCAGTTTGTAACGAGCATTGAAGGGTTTATAGCGGCGGACACAGCCTGCCCAGAAGCAAGTGAAGTCCTCTCCTTTCCTCTGGTCAATGTGAGTCTTTTCTATGTGTCTGACCAGTTCGTCTTGTTGGTCATAAGTGGCACTGCAGTCAATCCACTGACAGACCTGCTTGCCACTGCTGAGGTCCTGCTCATCGCCGTCGCTGGGCTGCAGGGACTTGGGAGACACGGAGGCGTTGAGGTGAGGCAATGTCCCCGGGGTCTGGCTGAGCTGCTGGTGGAGGTGGTAGGGGGGAGGCAGCCCCTGGTGATGGCGGAAAAGATCAGCAGTGGAGGAATAATCATCAGCTGGTTCTTGTTTTAAGAAACTCACCTTCTGGGTGCCGTGTGAAGAGTTCTGGTGAGGGAGACTCGTACCATTCATCATAAGACTGAGGCTGCCATTCTCCTCGACTTGCTGCATTTGTATCTGCTCACAGTCACCCCTGTCACATTCAGTGGAAAGAGGTACAAGACATGCTGGAGGGGAGGGAATACTGCAAGGGTTTCCAGGCTGAGAGCAAGATTGGGGCTGAGAGGATTTTTGAGCACTGTGATGACTGATCTCCACAGGATGAGAGGAAATGCCAGCTGAGTTAGTTCGCAGTCCATTCACACAGGTGACCAGTGACGTCTGCGACGTGCGGATGATCGCTGTAATATCGATTCCTTCGGCTGAAGACGGCACAACAGAGATGCATCTCTTCTTCAGGTTGCTTGTTTGTAGCCTGGCCGAGTGCTGAGGGGTGCCGAGTGACAAAGGACCCAGGGAGGAGCTGTGTTCATTATTAAACAAGTAGGATGAAAGTGAATTTGTAAAGCTATTATTCATTAGGTCTAGTTCAGGATGCAGGCTACCGGAGGCTCTCAGCTCCATCCCCTCTGTAATCCTCCTATGCGTGGAAGCCTCAGACAGAACCTTATAATCACTGGGGCATTCTTGTTTAATGTGCTGAGCCGGGTGACTTCCATTCAGGCACGGAGCAGCAGAATCTACTGAGTCTTGAAACCTGGGTGACCTGCAATACAGTTTTCATTAAGCATCGCTAACCACCACAGGGTTTATGATTTTTGTACAAGACACAACACTTGTTAAGCCCTGCAGAATGGAAGCACTTGCTCTCTGCTGAATGTTGCCTAATTCAGCAATCACACCAAAAAAATCTGCAATGCTTCCTCTCCAACCTGTGTAAAGACAGCATCGTTTCACACAGGATTAATTTTACACACTGAGCTACACAGGGAACAGAGAATCTTCCCTCCACTGCTACAGGCAGTTCATCAATCACAATTGAGCCTTTCAATGCATAATAGATTCGGCAAAACAATAGCTGAGAATGAAGTTTGAGAACTTTGGGCATTTTTGAATTATTCAAATATTGTCATTTTCCTCAGAGCACACTGGGAAAATGCCTTGGCATTCTTGTTGACACAAAAAAGGCTAGCTGAGCTCTGGTTACATGTCAGAGACATGCTTTCCTTCACTAAATTAAAAAAGGAGCCAGATCACTGAAGAAAAAGCCAATACAGCAAAAGAACTGCTTGCTTTCAACCAGCACTTCAGAATCAATGTGAGATCAGCAGAGTATTTACTTCCACAAAATAAGAAGTTCACAGCCAGTAAATTTAAAATGGTAGCTTATATACTCCCATCTCCATTTTTCATAATAAAGAGTGCACAGGACTGTAAATCACAGTTCTGTTCTGTAGAAGTGATTTTTCATCATTTTTGATGTGTGTTGAATCCATTCATTGAGGAAGCAGAACCTTGAGGAACTCCACAAAAGACTTTTCAAAAAAGCACTGCATTAAGAAACATTTCCTCCTAACATTTTCTTCCAAGCAGTTAGCAACTGGTTTATGGCTTAAAATAAAACATTTTATCTCAGCTATAAACATTTACTGTGGATGATCCAACTGTGTGCTTTTTCTTAGGAGCAGAGGGTATTCCTTACATATCCCTAAAGCATAGGAGGGTTTAACCTATGGCTTCATCGTGCCAGACCAAGGAGAGGAAACAGTACATCTGTGTGCAGGAAAGCAGTACCTGAACTAATAAACCCTCCAGAGAAGTGCCCCATGGCTCTTAAGCTGACATGTTCCACTTAATTTTATGCTAGCACCACAAAAGCTGAAGAAAACCCAGCCATTTGGCAGCTTGTGTGTGACAGCACAGCTAAGGCAAGTCTGACACATTTTAAAGCATGAAACACGTGTACATAAAAGTATTTTGGACATTTATACACTAAACTATGAAGCTGCTGAATAAACTGCATTTATTTTACACCTTAGATGATTTTATCACTATTATTTCCATTAATCCATAACTAATATCAAGATGGGAAGCTGGAATAACTTCTAAAACTTCCTTGGCTCTCAAAAGAACAAAAAGGGATGGAAAAAAATTAACAACAATCAAAAGCTTTGAAAATACTTCCTTCCCATCAAATTAAGGTTGTCAAAAATTGGCACCTGTCTGTGGCACACAACTGGGAACACTGCATTCACTACTGACAAGTTTCTAAGCTCCAATAGGGCTTAATGTAAAAAAATCCCTTTAAGATCATGAGAGAAGTTAAATTCTCCACCATTCACTGATACAGAACAATCAGATCGTTCATTTGCCACCGGAAAGTTTAAAACAGTACATTTAAAAATTTTAGAGGATTCCATAAATCATTGCTTATAATTTCTCCCTTTAGGTTTGCACAGTTGGTCTCAGGGTAAACTTAAAGCACCTGTTTCTGCAGATGGCAAATTCATATTTTAAAAAAACAAACCAAACAGCATTCATACATTATTTTTTAACATCTACAGAACCATGTATCTGTAAAATGTGTGGCATAAGTATACTTTTATTACACATGTTTGGGAAACACTGCTCTGTTTGCTCAGTAGAAAGAGTGGTGTTTTAAACTCATTCTGAAAAAGGCTTTACAGCATGCCATGCCAGGCACAGCATTTCCTATTACCTGGTTTCTGCTGTATGAAAACTCTTCTAAATAATTCAGTTTGTATCACAGTTTAGCGGTCCAAAGCCTCAGGCTAAAGTAAACTCAACACATTTCCTACATCATATAAAGCTAACCCAAGCCTTACATTTCAGCCTGTGATGACTGTTGTTGTATTATTAAGCTTTATGTAAAGCTCCCATCTTGCCAGAAATCCATAAAAGAAGTTTGGGTTTTGACTAAGCTGGAGTCAGTGCAAAGTACCTGCAAGATGGACATAAACATCCCTGTCCTGAAAAATACTAGGTTTCCAAAATCCTCAGGAACAGTGACCTGCATTTCCAGCACAGGATCTTACTCAGAGTCAATACTGATGTGATGTTGCAGTGCAGATTCTGAGACACACAAAAGAGAGTTCTGAACCACAAGGCAAGCTGGAATGCCTTACTTCAAAAGCAAATGAGACGAGGGCACTAAAGTCATGCTTCCACTGCCACAGACATGCCTTATGCATCCTCTGCCTAAAAAATTATAAGCACAGGCTGCTTGTGCAGATCAGAACCAAGCCCTCTCCAGGATCTGCAGTTTTCTCTGTAGCACTGTATATTTATACACATTATACATCCTGTGTTAGTTAACTCTGCTGGAAGAAATCTGACATTCCCTCAATTTCCTGATGCTTGAGTGTTGGGGTACCTGATATCAAGGTTGCATTAATACAGAGTTCCTGTATTCCTGGCAGAACTTTGCTATCACTGTTCTAGGAAAAGCCCTGCTCATTCCTCCGTGTCCTGGAGGGGTTGAAGGGAGAAGGGGCACAGAAACAAAACCAATGCAGGAGCAACACAAGGTGTCTGGCAGCCAGCTTGCAGGGTGGCTCCCCTTATACCTATTCATTCTCTGCCCCTGGCATTTTGCTGTTACGGCCATGGAGCAGATTCCAGGCCTGGTACCCACAGGCTGTGCTGGCTGTAAGGATTTCACAATCTCTGGATTTGTAGCCAAATATAAATGCATATGAAATAAACAGGCAAGATGAGAGGGACAAAAGAGAGCAAGGCAATGCAAGGAGCATGGTAGACACAGTAGCTCTGGGGGGCTTCCAAATAAGCAATCTTGGAAAGAGAGAGGGGTCAGCAGAAGAATGTATCCCAAAAACCTCTCTTCAAAGGGAGCATCCATGCACCAGGGATGGACAGTCTAAGGAAACAGAACTGCTGCTTAAGCTCATGTAAGCTGTGTAAGGCCTTTGAAGAGTAACAGCAGCCTCTCAGAGGATACTGAGGCAGTGTTTCCTAAGAGACTCCCTTACGTGGTAATTGGAGCCAGAGCACGAGTCCAGTAGCACCATGCCAGAAGCGCTGCAGTTCCCAACTGCCCTCAGAGGAAAAGATGACTGTATCTGAAATCTACAGATTATTTACAAAACATACATGCCTTCAATTGCCACTGGAAGTGTGCACCCGGTGATAACTGACAGTTTTAAGAAGCTGGAGGGGATTGTTCTGCTGCACATCCAGGGACCCCGCGCAACATTATCCGAGTGCTCTGATGTCTTCCCCGGGTTCTACACGCCGAGCACTGAGCGCAGTGTGGGCGGGTTTGCCGTGGCTGATAATGGATTATTTGACAAAAGGCCAACATTTAGCTGTGTGCTGCCTCCAGTTGTGGTGAGGAAGGTATTGGGACTTTTCCAGTCCCACACACATTGCATTCACAGATAGAATGTAGCAGCAATTATGCTGCACAGCTTAAAAGTTATTAACTGAGTGGGGAAAAGGGGCCAGAAGAAGAGGGATCATGATTCTTGGACTAAGGCAGTCATCCCTAGAATACAATTTCCAAGGGAAAACAAGTTCAGGGAGAAGCTGAAGGGGATAACAAGTTTCAGTGCAATGAAGCGAAAAAAGGACAAAGACAATCAAAACCCCAAACCCTGAGGGAGATTTTTGATTGTTAGGGGAGATGCTCCCTGGTTTGTTCGGCTTTTCCTTGGATGTTCCATAACCTAGAAATGCGAAGTGGTTCAAGGTTCCACACAGAGATATGATTTGAATTTGTGTCTCTCTTTATTTCTGTGCTGGTTATTAGAACTGGGCAAAACAACCAAAGAGAGTTTGCCCTGACATCCAGGCGCCCCAATATCTCACAATTCCAGCCCAACTTCTCTCATTTATTTTCTGATGAAGGCTGAGATTTGGGGAGGCACAGAGCACCCTTACCTCCTCCTTAGTCCTACTGACTTCACTTCTCTCCTGGGCATCACTCCCAGCTCAGTTACATTCTCCTGTTTTAGATCTTCAGGGGAAGACCATGTTTCCTGTTACCTGCTTGTCAAGAATCTTTAGCATCAAAAACACCACAAACAGAAGTGGTCTGAAAAGCTGTCCACCTTCTCTCAAATGCCAAGGGTTTGGCATATGTTTCATGAAAAGCAATGTGATATGAGGAGACACTGTCTGACAGGACCACAGAGCAGAGCTGGGCATTGGCTTCATCTTGCAAACCCATGCAGACAAATGCATTAGCCAGGTGGACATACAAGCAGAGCATGACGAAAAGGACAGAATGGGACACAAGACAACTTGTAGTGTCCTTCAGTATATTCTCCAAACATTTCCAAACTTAGAGGCAGCAGAGTCGCAAGGCTTTAGACCATGCCACAAAGCAGAGGGGAGGGAATCAGGCCTATCACCTGCTACTTTCTCATGTTATGCAGCTGACAATCCTTTATGTTGTTCTGGGAATCCTCTTCCAAATGGGGGCTGGAAGGGGTTCATATTTCTGAGGCTGGGTACTGTGATGCCAGGTATGAAGGTATCTGTCATTTCCTCATTATAAAATTTACAAAAAGGTTCAAAAAGATCTAAGCAGAGTATTCTCTTCCTCCTTTTGTTTGCTCCTGGCCTAATTATCTTTGTTTCATAATTGTCCTCACTGATAGAATGAAAAAAAAAAGGGTGATAACTGCCAGTCCCACACTGAGCCATAAAGAAACCAGGAGGAAGCAGATTTACATGCAGCTGCAAAGGCATCTATGAATCCTTGTAGCAATAGTGGATTATCTTTTTGTGGCATGGATATTATTTATCCTTTGCAAACAATCATGCAAAAAAGTTTTTCCACTTGCTTGCCACATTACCGTGCCTCCTTCTGGAAACACTGATGTTTTTACCCCACCAGTAAACTGAAAAGGGGAAACAAGGCATGAATATGTATAATAAAATCAGGAACAGTCAGATTTTCAAGACCAAGCTGTAGGCCATATTTCCCCTTGCATGCTGTGACTATGGAAATTTCAGCTTGATAGGTCCATCCAGAGAGGGCCAAATATTCCAAGTACCTAAGAGAAAGGCTGCAACTTTATTAAGGTTTTTCTATTCTGAAGCTCTCCAAAAAGGTCAAGATTATTCCTATTACATCCACTGCCAAAAAGCAGCATAATTAAAATAGATGGACAGATTTTAATTTGTAGCAGGTTTCTATTCACAATGGATGCCTGTTTAGGGTACTTGTTTAAAATCTGGTAATGTTAAATTTGTAACAACAACAAAAAAATAATGGAGTTCTGTGTTTTCATATAATTAATTTATAGCAAATGTTTAAATAGAGATTCTGTTCATAGCATATCCAACTACAGTGTATATATCAAAACCAGAGACCAAATTTTCACGTTATGGCCTTAAAAGCAAATACCAAGGATGTGGCTGTATGGGAACTCTGCAAATAGTTCATTAAGGGAACCGCTGTAGAAATAAAAGTGACACTGGCTTCCTCTAGGTTTGATGGCAACATGCCAAATCACCGTGTGGAGTAAGCATCATCCCTGCCTCCCAGGCACTAATTTGGTGACACCACGGCACTGGGGTGGAGCCAAGGGCAGGAGCAGGTAAAGCCTGGAGCGGTACCTGAGATCCGAGTGTGCCAAGTTGAGCTGGCCCACGTGCAGCAGCCTCTCCCGGGACAGCGCGTGGTCTCGCATCAGGGAGTTCCCCGTGTGCAGGAACAGACCTTGCCTGCACACAGGCACCGAGCTACTCGTCGTCTCCATGTCCATCATGTTCTTCTTCTCAGAGATTAAACTGCAGTGATTGTAGCCACCGTTCACTGTCAAAAAAATAAGAAAAAAAAAAAAAGATAAGGCTTTGACTCTCCACTGATAACTACTTGGTAAACTCATTTTTGATTTGCTTCCAAAACTCTCATACTTACAACAAGGCATTGGAAATTAAAGGTTTCACAAAGAAGCAAAAATTACTCGCCAAGGAATTTGGACCTGTGAACTATGGTTGTTTATGTTTCATTGTACAGAAATGAAGCATCTTCTGGCCTGCACAGTCAGTTGTATTCAGTGGGTTTGGACTGAGGTGTTTTAAGATCACTTTGGATGCCTTTCAGCTATTAGTGGGTCTTTCTGCCTATCAGCTCTACCCTGCTTGTAAACATGACATAAATTAACATTATATCCTCTGGAGTCTACAGCTCCATCGGGTTTTGTTCCATTTCTATTCTGGCTATATCCCATCATAACTTAACTCATTTCAGGGTTAATACCCACCTTAGCAGGACTGTATAATAGCACTTTTGACTGTTAATTGGGATAGATGAATCACATTTAAAGGATATCTAAACACACTGTTGAACACTGTGAATTAGTTTTTAAAGGCCACACCACCAAGAGAAGACGGTAAATCAATCATATTACAATACCCAATTCACAGCTCCTCTCTGTCCAACAGCAGAATTACCTGGAATACAGTCAAGATGTATCTTCCCTCTAAAATACTATAGATCCTTTTTAAGTGTTTAAGATTTATACTGGACTTGTAATAAAACACTTTCTTTCATTCCCCAAATGACACAAGTCTGAAATTCATTAGGGCTTTCTAAATATGTACTTTACCAATTTTATCATATTATCAAAACATAGAAACTTGAAGCTTCCACCAAAGCTCAGCAATACCAACTGTAGCACACACTGATACCTGTTTGTGTGAAGACAGAGGTTTCCTAGAATAACATGAACACTATCCCTGTGCTGTCAAAAACAATTATCTTCTCTTGTAGCTGTCAAATGAGAGAACACATTCACTCCCTGCAAAGGAACAGAACACTTATGCTAAATCCATGAAATTCTGTTTCAGCCAATCCATTTGCCTTCACAAGTACCTTACAGATTCGTTAGTAAGAGCAAAAAATTTCTTTCACAACAGTGCCCTGAGTGCAGTTGCACTTGCACCAAAGCCTCTGAAATGTGCTCACCACATGTGAGCTGGAACAACGATGGACAAGGAACAACACCACCAGCTCATGAGTTTTTTCCCTCACAGCAACTAAAAAAAGAACTGTGAGATTATCTCCAAACACAGACAACCCAAGTGTTCAAGTGTCCAAGCATACGTGAAAGCAAATGCATTACCTCTGAAAAAAAGGGGAAAAGTCCACTTTACACCACTGTAACTGAGAACAGAATCTGGCCCTTTGACAACTGGCTGTTCTATACAATATTAATATCACTGGCTGGCACACGTAAGATTTAAGCACTTTCCATGTCTGAAACCAGATCTCTTCTTTCACTGGTATCTAGGGGCCTTTAACCTACATTCTGTAACTTACCAATAACAGATGAAAAGAGTACACACTCCCTTGCCTTTGACCAGAGGGTTCACCCCGCTTGCACTATACCATAGCCATTCCATAAATCCATATAAAAAACTAATCCTAATTTACAGAGAGTAAATCTAATAAAAGCAGAATGGTTTCCAGAAGGAGCTCATGGAAGTGGAATCCATCAAGGTAACTTTTGTCTTTTTGTGTCCTGCAGTTTTGATTTATATCTTCATGTTTAAGTGTTCATGAGGGAACGGAAGGAGTTGATACAGTAGTGTGCAAAGGCTGCAATCAGGCAATTCCTTCCATATGAGTAATCAAGTTAGTTCAATTTTTGGTATCTTGGTTCTTTCATTCTGGGGTAACTGATTTTGGGGGAGTTTTTTCTTGATTAAATGGTCCCATGGACTGTGATGAGGCTACACACCTCGGGAAGGACAGCTCACACTGGGCAGGACCCGTAGGGTCAGCCCCACATTTCTTGTTAGGGATAAATTCTCCTAGAACAAAACCAATCATTTCTTTACACAAAGGTAAACCTGTCTGTCCAACAATGAGATCAACATTTAATACACCCCTACTAAAGGGCAATAGCTCTCCTTCTTCCCTAGGGAACACCTTGTCCACCATTCAGGAAGGCTTCACCCTTACTGACAAAATTAGCTATTAAGGCTAAGAAGATAAGAGCAAGAAAACTTACCAAAAGGGTAATTATTCAACAATAAACACATGTTGCAGTGCTTTGGCGTTTACCTAATTAAGACCAATGAACAAATAACTGAAAGATGTCTAATTGAAATGACTCACATTCGAAATAGACAGATTTGAAATATTTGCCTAACATACTAGATATCCCCAGAGAGCTGTGGGTTTTGCGGCAAAGACCAAACTAGGTCATTTGCCTTTTTTTTTCTTACTGTTCATTCTCTTTAATTACATCTTGTTAAAAAAAAAAAAAAAAATTTCCATTTTTGGTTTTTTTTG
>WAAG01045866.1:750-29575 GCA_013390105.1 Tichodroma muraria
AACAAAGGCAGATTGGCCAGAACAGGAGAAACCTTTGGACCCTGCCTATCCTTTTGCAACATTAATAATGCTCAGCTGTCCCCAGTAATCTATCTCCTGTATGCACACACTTGAAACTGACTGTATTTCTGAGCAATTCATAAGGCATCAGGTACTGGTGGAATCTAGTATAGAGAAGTTTGAGAGAGGTTAAAACACAAGCGAAAACCCGAAAAGAACAGTAATGTACCAGATGGATGGTATGTTCTGTCATTACGTATTTCAGGTTAGTTAGAGAGCTTTGCCTGAAGGCGACAAAACCTCCTACATGTTTAAGCAGAGCCCCACAAAATAAGGCCTCAAGGCAACTGGCAACACTGTTAAAAGCCATATATCCAGGTTAAATGACAGAATGCGGAGAGAGAGATCGCTTTGCTTAGATTTCTTTAGGTAAGTTCCTGTTACAAAGTGGCAAATCAGTCACCAAATCCACTAAATCCCTCAGGACAGCAGATGAGCCCTTTGTTCACATGCCACAGCAAACAGCAATCAGAGCCTGAAATTTTTCCATGGGGAAGCATGCCACAAAAAGGGTGGTAATGCCTGGCTTGGCTGATCTCCAGGACAGGTTCTGCACCTACTCTGCTCCAGGAAAGCAAGGACTCAGGCTAAGGAATAAACTCTTAATTGCCTTTGTGGAACTCAAACTCTCGGCTGATATTAAATGTTTATTCTCAAAAGCTACCTCCTTTGGAAACAGGCAGGAACACAAAAAAAGACTATTTCCCTGTAGCCACATAGAGAATGCAAGCATAGGGACAGGTTTGCTCGAGCAACAGCTCTCTGCCTTACCCTTCTTTCCTTATGCAGTTTTGGTCTGGTTCCAGATTGGCTTGCTTTCTTTGCACAGCTGGCAGGACACTAACTCTCTCCCTTGGCAGAATGTGAAGGCAGTGGTGGCTGGCTGTTTTTACCTTCCTCTCTTCACTGATCACCTTCTTTCCTGCAGTAACTCATCAGCCCAGAGCCCCTTTCCCTTCTACTCTCATGGGTTCTTGGCAGCAATTCTCCTTCCATCATCTGAAATGTAACAGCTGGACTGAGAAGGTAGGACTTGGAGAGGTGTTCTCACATCCCAGCAAAGACAAGGTGGTGACAGCCACAGCAGAAGTCCTGTATCTCCTCAAAAGGGCTTGGCGTCAGCAAGACTGTGATTTGAGGTTGTCAGTGCTCACAGGAAAGCCTGTCAGAAAGGAAGATTTCTTCAAGATAACTTGGGTGATGGAGCAGCATCACTACTGCATACATTTTCCCTCCTACCTTTGCAGAGCTGACATTCTACTACTACTAAACCTGCCAATTTTTTACAGCAAAACTTACTGAGCAGTGAGGACACAAGGTGGTCTCAAATGGCAAAGAATATTATGGCTGCCTAAGATGTTTGGCACAGTCCAAAGTAGCATGGGTTTGAGCTCTTCCAGAGCAGAGGAACTGGGTTGTGTGTGGACACCTGACAAATGAAGAGAAGAAAAAGGTTATTTGTAGCAGGATACTGAACAGACTAGGATGAATTAAGATCTGAATTGGCCTAAACATAAGTGTGTTGCCAAAAGTGAAGTTTCACACGTATTTTGACAAAGATCCTTCAAGAGTCTATCAGACTCACCATCTCTTGAGTTCCTATATTCTAGCCACCATATTCCTCCTCCTGCACATCTCTCACTGAGTTTCACTGGTTTCTTGAAGGGTGCAACTTCTTTCCAGGAATCATGATGTTTTATATGGTTTTGAGATGCAGAAGAAGGGGTGGTGCATTGCAGTCACAGCCACCAGTTGTTTTGTATTCCAAGAGTTAAACATTTCGTAAGCTGCTTCCCTGACTGGAAGCTTGGTAGGAAGAATACCTTCAGGGCACTTATTATGAGCATGTTGTATCTCCAGCACTATTAACCACACAAATGTTTTACTGTGAAAAAAACAGACCAGTTGCCCTGAAACCAGTTCTGTACCTGCACCTTAATGTCTGTACTTTGTACTGAAACCTGCGTTATAGAGAAATATGAATAAAATGTATTTGCTTGTTCAGTCTAGCGGGAAACCTTGAGCCAAGCCAATAAACTACATTTTTAAAAAAGCCTTTTGCTTCCTGTAGAACACTGCTTTATTTGCCATCATTGTTTGGCAAATAGGAAAGGGCTTATCTCTTTTTCCCAGAAACTAGTGTGGCTATAGAAGAGCTCCAGAAACTTGTCAGTCTTTACTAAGAAAAAAATATTGGTTTAACAGCCCTTGCCAGGAAATTATCTGAACCTGCAGAAAGAGAGGTGTAAAAATCAGTTCACTGGGCTATGCCATTCTTTTTCATTATTAGTTCAGTTCCAGTTTGAAGCTCTTATCAGGTATATTTTCAAAGGCAAACTACAGTAACCTTTAACATTAGAGCTTCCAATATTAGACATTTCATGGTTAGCTGCAAAATTAGCATTTAGCCCTCCAGTGCAAAACGTACCATATTTTTGTTTTATTAATTTGTAATTAAAATTTAAGCAACTATGTCTGGTTTCTAGCAGATGGAGGCAAAGGCATAGCTTTGACCCTAGTTACAGTTTTGTTTAACCCCCTCCAGAGAAACATAGTTACTGTGCATTAATATACAGCCTTTCACCACCAGACCTGTTAGTGTACATTATGGACTAATAATAATAATTATATTGTCAAACAATTCAAACTGTGTAACAATACAAGCTCCCCTGAAATGTGAAGCACTATAGGTAATGAAACCTACTTTTCTTTATACAGTCAGCTCAAATCTCTTTTTGAGTAATCTGGTATTAAATAAATAATGGGCCTCGTGCCCCCTCCCCCAGGAGGAACCATAGGAGGGAGCAGAGTGGGAGGAAATCTCCAGGAGATTTTGCCTTGTTAGTAAGCTTTTGTCGAGGGTGGAGTTGCTCATGCCCTCTCCTCTCATGCATTTGAATGGGGGTGTAAAAAGACACTTCACCTGGAGATTTTGGTGAGCATCTCAGGCTGGCCCGGATCTGGGCGTTTCTTGGCATGCCAAGTTTGTGGTTCACTGGGTGTGCAGAAAGGACAGTCCTGAAGCACAGCATCACTACCACAGCAAGATCTGTTCCCCTTTAGGGGGGCTATGGAGGTTGATGGCTGTGCAGCCCATTCTTTTGACCCATGGCCAAAGCTCTGTAGTAGGACAGGGACCTGTTTTGACTTCATTGTTAGTAACTGTCCATACCTAGAGCATAGTTTTCCAGTTCTGTATGCCATGGGTTGACTAAGTGGATCTAGGAGACTTTTCCTGACTAGCACCTTTTGTTAACTTAGTCCCTCACTGTACACTAGAATTGTGAGGGCACATAAAGCTCAAACTCTCCTGCAATTTCCAAGTGTGGTAGAAGCTGAAGGAACCTGGCAGATGTTTTACTAAATCTTACCATATGCTTGTGCAGTTAGCACTACGAGTAGAAGTCACGGGGTGCAATGCAGCACTGGCATGCAGAGTAATGCTTTGAGACTTGGCTCTTCTTTTTCTTCAAAGCTTCTTCAAATGAAGAGTTGGCTCTTCATTTCCCACCTTTGGCCCAGAAGTTGTTTCCCCGGTGATGAGACGCTGTGGTAGCTACAGTTCCTTACAGCTCCTGTGAGTCACCACAGCTGACGGGATGGCTCTGCCCTGGGCCTGGGCAGAATCACACACAGGCTCCGTGGCAGTGGCTGAGGGATGACAACCTCCAGCAGCAAGGCAGCAACAAGCAGGCAACAAGCTGAGCAGCTGCTGCTGCCTCGGACACCACCGTGGGATCGAGGGCCCGTGGGATTGAAGGCGCTACGGAAAGTTGACAGCGGCAGCAGATAGAGCAGGGGGTTATCTGGAAGATATCATAGGGCTGCAGATAATCCTCCTCACACCTTTTCGAGTGACCTACGTCAGATGCAAACCTGCACTTCCAGGTCAAGGCCACGTGGCACAAATCTCAACTACTTTTCCCTATAAACCCTCCCTCTCCGGTGCACTCAAATGAAGGTGCTCTCACCCATTTCTTGGCTCCTGCCGCTGGTTTATGCTTCACCGCTTATGTCCTCAGACTCACCTGAACAAAACGTCCCGGGAGCAGGGACGAGGCAAGGCAGATCCACGGCACAGCGCCCGGCCTGCGGGGGGCCCGGCCGCGGCCCGACCCGGGCACAGGCAAATGTCAGCCGAGGCGGATCCTAGGGATGGGAACCCGGCCTGAATCTTCCCTGGGGAAGCCCGGGATCCGAGGTGCCCAGGTGAAAGGCGCACGGATCTGGACGCCTCTGCGGCTCGCTGGTGCAGCTCCCTGCGCTCTGCTAGAACAGGTCCTGTGAAGCTGAGAGGAGAGGGGACCGCTGGAGCCTAAATCATCACGCTGAAAACCTGGCTGAACCATCCCAGTGGGACCAGCGCTTTGGAAACCGACAGGAGAGTCCCGATAGAAGAGCCCCTCGTAGCTGGGCTCTGGCCCCTGAGCTAGTTCTCCCCCTCTCCGAGTTACCTGTTGCCGGAGCAACGCTGCTCCGAAGGGATGGGAAACCTGCCGGGGGTGCTCAAACTACGCAAACTTTCACTCTGCTCTTCCCTGCACTAACCAGATGGAGCAATGGTTAATACTAAGGCAAGAAAATAACCGGGATCTAAGACATTCCTAAGGAAAAAAAAATAATAAAATAAAACCCCCCTGAGGAGACCAATTAGTTCATTCTGTTTGCCCCCCAGCAGTCAGAAAAACAACAGCGAACAGCAATTTGTCCTGTAGCACACTGTACTGTACTGTGTGCATCCAAGTTCTCCTCCTACTTAGATTGGTATAAATCAAGAAGCCAGTGGAGTTACGCAGGTATAAAAGTGGCATTATCAGCTCCTGGGTCTCTTTAAATATTACTGAACCCTACTGCTGATTCTTCTTTGTTTCCCTGTTAGAAATGATTGTTTAAAAGGCACATGCATTTATCCGTAGCACACTGTATCATGCAAAGGGGTTCTTTTATTGGCTCTGATCTTTCTTTTTACTTTTATTATTTCTTTGAAGAAAATGTGGGATTATTACCTCAATCTAAGCAGCTGGCCTGCTGAGGCTCCCTTTGCTACATCAGAGGTTTCTCTTTTTACTAATCCTCTCTTTATGATAATCTGTCTCTACCTTCTAATGACTCTCAGCTAAGAAAGGTATTTTGTTATTACTACCTGTTGTTTAGAAATGCATTTTATTTGGTGTGGGTGTTGCTAATTGTTTGCTAATGAAAACCTTGCAACAATCAATATGGTCAGGATTGTGCTGGTCTTCATGTCAATTAACCCTTTCTTCTTATCTGTTCTAATTTAGATTTTACTCATGCACTTTTCAGATTTTAAATATCAAGATTGATTTTATTTTTTAAGGTCCAAGGCATAAGACTTTGTGCACTGATAGGTAACATAGGGAACTTTTATTTCCCATGAGAAATTTTTAGAAGGCAGAAGTTGTCATTTTGTAATCTGCAAAATGTTTGTACACGCAAATGCAGGGATGGCTAAGGTGAACGCTGAGACAAAATGTGTAGGAAAATCTACAGTTTAAGACAAGGAGTGGAGATCATCCTGTTTTACATAAGTGTGGATAATCTCAAGGCAGGGAAGACTATGCTCTTAAAGCCTCTATCACACATGCCATTTAGGTATGATATGTATCCCCTTTACATGCAGAGAATGAAAATAAGTCCAGCTTATTAAAGAATTTACAGTTTAAAAAAATGAATGCCATTAGGAAGACAAAGAGAACAGCTGTACAACATAACAAAAATACAAAGCTTGTTAGTTACCATTCCCTGCTTTCCCTTCACTTCCTTCCCTCATCTCACGCATCCCTTTTATCTCACTACATGCCTTACAGCCACCTTATCAAGAGGAATAATGGATTCAGGGAGGTGATGTCCCAGCCCATACACTGCCAAAACCATAGGATCTCTAATTCTAAGGTGTATATCAAGACTGGGGCCTTTAGGAAGAAAGTGCAATGCAGGATGCATTTCCTTGGGCAGAGGTGCCAGAGAAGCTTACACACACACAACCCCCCACACAAACTTTGGGAAAAAGATGCAGCTTCGGTGGCATAAAGTGGGACCCACAAGTGTCACCATCCCTCTCGTCCCTAGGAAAGGAGAGGTGAGGTAACCAACAGCTAACATGGGTCCAGATGCAAGCAGTGCCCTGTTTGGGGAAAGCAGCAGCTGAAGCCCTGACCCTTCAACCTGGAAAACCCAGGATACTCTTTCTGAGGAGGGATTCATAGATCTGACTCTTGACTCTGCTGAGGGTAATTGCAGCTCATCTGAGACTACACATCATTCCACTCCAAAAAGCCTTGGAGTGGCTTTTTGAATTAATTTTACCTCAAACGAAAATTGTTTTAAATAACCTGATCCAGAATGCTCTGAATACCTCCAATTAGAATGCCGTGGCTCAGAACAGTCCTGAGCTTTGTGCTTTGTGTGCCGTATACTGCATTAGATATTGGAATGTGATGAAGAATTCAGCACTGTAAGTGACCAAAGGAAAACCAGATATACTACACTGTTGCTGCAGGTAGCATCTGGGACAAGCAAGGAAGAAATACTGAAAAAAGAGAGGGAGAGAAATGGCTGTGTCATAGAGATCTAGACAGCTTTTTTTTCCTTGCTTCAGTATCATCACAGTTGCTGAATGCTAATGTGCTTTAACTCTTTTTCTTTAGAGTCTAGACCCTTCTGAGTTTCTCTGACAGTCAAGGCATTGTGTTATATCACCAGGATGTTATTCAGATGATCTTTCCTTAATAAAAATATAGATGTCTTTATTATTTTTTCCAGTCACCACTGCCAGTTCTGCAAGGTGCCAGACAACCATGCTACTGTGTGACTAGTAGCACCTATCCAGTCTTAAATAACTATGTTAATTATACATTTGTTCATTGATGCTCAAAGCAAAAACAGGTTGGCACTAACTTTTCGAACCTGGCTTCAGCAAAGACTCAGTTCTTTGAGCTACCAAAGAGCAGAAGGAGGAAAAAGAATGGTAGGAGGACTGGGGCTAATCAGGAATCAATCTAAGCATCCCAGGGAGCAGTATGTCAGCCTGCTTGGGTATAGATACTGCTACCTCTCTGGGAAAGTGTGGGAGTGGGAAGAATCAGATAACCTAGATAATACAACAGAATTGAGCCACTGCTGTGGCGTCTTGGGTGATGGCCCTCATCCTTTCCTATGCAGCTCATGCTTTTTGGCTCAGGTAGAGAGAGGCACAGCATGAGCACCAGTCCAGGACCTGCTGAGCTGCGTGCCCTCTGCACTGACCCCAGGCTAAAGGCCATTCTCAGAAGCAGGACTGAAGAGTGGTAACAGCTTGGTGACAGACATGTGGCTTCAGCCCAGCTGGTGCTGAGGCTACACTGAGCTGCCCTGCCAGGCTCAGGCACTGCCAAAGTGTCTTACTTTGGGCTTGATGCCACACAGCTGCAGGTGGCTACTGACTTCAGCAGTAGCACTGTGGCATTTGCACAGTAGTCTCAGGCATAAGCTGATGGGTCTGGTTGGACCTAGGCTGGATTTCCCTAAAGTTATCATTAACATTTCTGCATCCCTGAGTAAGCTATTGTCAACTTAAAGGAATAAAAACTGTAGGTTAGGCATGTACTAGTTAGCATGAATAAAAATCATTTGGAGTCAGAAAGACTTTTAAAATCAGGGTAGAACTTTTTTTTCATCCTTCTCACCATAGAAAGCATGTGTCTCACTTTTCTGTCATTTAATTCATCATTACTGGGGACAGAGTCTTCTCCTGCCTTTGGCTCAGCATCTCAGCACAGTTTTAGGGTAAGCTTTGAAAACCAGACAGCAATCAGTAGTGCTGGCATGCTCTGAGACCAGACATCCTGTTTCAGTTGAACTGCTTCTAAGAGCAGAGGGCTTCAAAGGACTCTTGTTTTTTTTTCTTAAGCTCGGGCCCCTTTGCCCTGCTCAGCTGCAGCCAGAGCATGTCTCACAGACACCTGGAGCTACAAAAACTCAGTGAAGGGTAATCAGCTCCTCTTTTTGATGCACAGCAGTGTTGTGGTACAAGGGAAAGGCAGGTCAGTGTAATGGCAGGGAGAACACAGTAGTGTAGAGAGCCAGAGGCAGAAGGACAGCTTTTGGGGTTTGGTGTTGTCCAGCAAAATCATTAGTTCACGACTGACTTGCACATACTAGTGTATTACTGAAATTGTTTGCTTGGATGGGAATTCTAGTATGTGAAACTTCTCTCCTTGCACCAGAAAAGCTGTGGACATTTACCGTTACCTCACCTCACCAGCTGTAGTTATGTCCGTACATCAGTGTTCCTGCATTAGAAATGAGTTGTTGATTTTTACCAGGGCAGGATCTTTCTGGCAAAAGCTTACCTAGTTTATAGGTATGACATATTCTCCTCAAATCACATCACATTACCACAAATTTTCTTTTAGCTTAAGACAGTTCTGTGTCCCTTACCATAATCAAAGCTAATGCTTTAGCAGAAGTTGGTTTGAAATCCTTCTAGCTCGGAGAATGTGACCAAAGTATTTTCTTTGTATGCTCTCACAGTGCAGTTGCCTGGATTTAACTTACATTCTTTTTCATGACTGATGGTACAGAACAGATTGTACCATACTGTACCTTATTTTACCGGGCTTGAAGTCTCATCTGAAGTTTCTGCAAGTCTACAAATGTCCCAAAAGGTATAATCCATTTCTTTAAGCATGAGTTACCTGAGACGTGATCAGTGAACTTCATGATGCTTCAGCCCACGCAAGTGCCCAAAGTCTATGCTTTGCATGTTCTTACAAAGATCCATTAACCCCTTACTCAAGGACATTTCTATGAAGTTTGAAAACTCAGTGTGACAAATGACTCTTATACGCCTTTACTTGTTCTTCTTTAACCTCACTAAACAACTTTACAGTTCAACATTTTGTGTTGGTCCTTAGGAGGTCCTTACATGATTCGACATCTGAGGCTGAGAAAGATTTGTCCCACTCTCTGTTCTGCAAACTTCAGCCTCATAGACAAACTGTCATTTGGATCTCAAGGATTGCCAAAGAGAGTAACATTTGAGATAAGAAATGCCTTGCAGATGAAACTCCATGACTTTAAATTCGACTTGGGCAGAGCACTTCAGAATGGGAGGATACAGGGGCTCTCAGGATGTTGGCATGGGGGTGCTGGCTTTGTACTAGGGCAGCATTTCATATGGATCGATTCAGTGCTCCAGCAAAGCTGGCAGCATCATTGAATTGTCTGCCTTGAGGACCATTTATTTTTTAAAGTGCCTTTTCTTAATTTTTTTCTCATATAGGCGCAATGTGGCAGAGGGCTCTGTATTTTGGGATCTGTTGCTGTAGCCAGTATAGTGCTGTGTGCTCTAGAAGAACTGTCCTAATTCATCAACTGTGTTTTTCCATGAGGTCGTCTGGTTTCAATTTTGTTGAGTTGTCACTATTTGCTTGTCAAGAAGGTCAGCCCTATTTTGACACCAAGCATCAGTGAAGCTTTGTTTTACAATGCAGATCTTTTAATATACTACATATTTTGTTTCAGTGTGAGTACCCTGAATATCCAGAGGGCCCCAAAATATATAAATAAAAAATAAAATTAAATTAAAAAAATAAATGGAAAAAAAGCCAAATTCATCCTGATGACATCTGTGATTCCTTTTTTTCTCATTACATAAAGGTGCATAATGAAGTAATTCTCAGATTCCAAAAGGCTAAATATAGAAGAAATCCTTATCAATGTGTAGTTGCTTAGGCTAGGTTGCTGTTTCATGTGTCTTTTGGTTTGCCTTGGAAGCATCAAATCCCCACTAGGGAGATTGGTGGAGTTGATCTTTTATGACACTATGTGCTTTTCTTCCTGTCAACAACTGATTGATATTTTTAGAGATCTAGCTAGTATGGCAGTACAAAATCAGAGATCCAGCCTAAGAAATAGGAGGTGTGGATTAAGCTCCCGTTTTGCCTAATGAAAATCAGCCCTAATGGTGAAAACAGAGACCATGTTACTACCCCTTGCCTTGTCTATTAAGCCTGAAAACACTTTGGGGCAAGTCCTGCTGTACTGGGCATCTCTGTGCCCCAAGGCTAGCTGGAGCAGAAAGCACAGTTGTGGGAGTAACAGTCAGCCTAAGCAGCCATTTAATTAAACCTGTTAGAAGATTGATGCAGCATTAAGCTTGTATATGCATCCACAACATCAAGGTGAAATAAAGTACAGATCTCAGTGTGTTTTTCACCCTGGATACAAAATCAAGCACTAACGGAATGAAGGTGGAATGCATCCATAAAATGGGATTTCCAGCAACTTTGGCGACATACACAGAGACAAAAATCTGACATTGGAGGTGCAGGAAATAAAATGTAGCTAATTTAAAATATCTTTTTAATACCATTGCTGGCTTTCATACATTAACACAAGGGCATCTGAATGAAGAGACTGTATTTCCCATAATAGTATTTTTTTTGTCATAAAATGCTTTTTTTACCCTTCTCCACTCCTGGAATAAATGAGTGATGTGGAGACACATGACTGGCTTGTTGAAATCAGCCACTTAGCAACAGTAGGACCAGATGCCCATGCAATAGAGTGCCAAAGCAGAGCGCTGGCGTCCTTCACAGCTTGGACAAATGTCCAGGTCTAATGACTCCATGGCAGCCCCGTCTGCAGAGAGTTCAGAGGCACAGTCATAGTAGTCAGAGAGTAGACAGAGAGCTGTGCCCAGCAGTAAAGCCTCGGGTGGCAAATTTGGGTGGCTGCTCTATCTCATGCAACCATTTTTCTGGTAAAAGTGTTGGAAACTTTGTAAGTGTCCTGGCAAAAAGCAGAGTTTTGGTGTGCTTGACCCTCTCACTAATGGTGAAAATCAGGCCACAAAAGAAAAAAAAAAATCAAAAGTAGCAGTAAGCCTACAGTTGTAGCGGGACAACTTTAGTGTAGTAAGTGGTATTCTTTGTACAGCAAAGAAATTGCAATATGTGACTTGTGCGTGTTCCATTAATTTGTATGTTGTCTTTGTGGGGATTTCAGTGTTTACTCCATAACAGAAAACTGTTTCATGTGGTAGCTCAATAGCTTAATGTGACTGCATTGCAAAACACTTATTTAAACAAAAAAGTAAACCTTCAGCCCTCCTTTCTGGGTAGAAAAGATTGAAGCTGTGAGTAAATTAAACACACATTTTTCAAGCAGAAAGAAAATACAAGAGCTCAAAATATACTTTGTTTCTAAATTCATGGCTTTTAAGCCAAGTACATGATTTTTGGTGGCTGAGAAATATTTTTTGAACATTTGATGACAAAACTTGTATTCAGAGTCAGGAAGAGATAGTTTAAAATTACTGATAAGAGGATAAATGATAAGAATGATAAGAATGACAAGAGGAAAAGTGCCAGCAAACCCTCAGCTCTGGACATGAGGAGAGCTGCCTTCAGGCAACTCAGGGAATTAGTAAGGTCCCCTGGAGGTGCTGGGGTCCATCTGCGCCGGTCACTTTTTAAACATTACCTCCTAAGGGCAAACAAGCAGACAATTCCCAAGTGTCAGAAGTCAAGCAGATGAGGCCAAAGGCTGGCTTGGCTGAACAGGAACCTTCTCTTGGATATAAGGAGAAAAAAGAAGGTGTATGCTCAGTGGAAGCAAGGTCAGGTGACATGAAAAGAATACAGATGGCTGCTTGCCATTGTAGGGAGAAAATTCATACGGCCAAAGCTCAACTGGAGTTGAAGCCAGACAAAACTGTTGAGGGACAATAAAAAGATTTTTTTCAGATATATTAATGGTAATAGGCAGTGTAAATAAAGCATTACAGGATGAGTGAGGATGGTCACCTCACAAACAGGACATGAACAAGGCAGAGATGTTTAATGTATTCTTTGCCTCTGTCTTCAACATTCTTGGTTTCTCAACTCCATTAGAAGATGTACTTGGGTGGCTAAACTGTGGATAGGGGCTGACCATAGGGGCTAAGGACAGCAAGGACTGGGTTGCAGCAGGCAGAAAAGAACCCATTCTTTTGAGGTGAAAGAGGTGAAAGCAGCAACTCTATCTTTCTAATGTATTGAAAAGACCTGCATGCCGAAGGTCAGGCCTCAGACAGGTAGGAAAGGTTATGAAGATGAACATTGTTGGAAAGCCTGTTTAGCACACACTTGTCTGTCACTTTTAAACTGCGAGAAGAAACCTAAATTGCAGCTGGGATCAGTTACAATGACTGATTATAATACTGAGCAAAGTATTTCAAGCAACAAAAGCCCTAGGCATATTAATTCATTCAGCTCATTGCATTGTGTGTAATTCCTGCTTATACTTGCTGTCATGAAATAGAGTTAAAATTTACAATCTTATTGATGTGAGAAGATGTTTTTATATATGCTACTTTGTTAGCCATTTTACTTCCTAATAATTAATCAGCTCCCCAAAGAAGTATGATGTTGGGGAGTGTGGATTTATTTGTGTTATTAAGCTATTCTAGCCGAGTATTTCTGTGTGGTAGCAGCTCTGTTATAATATGGCCCACTTGTTTTATGACAAGTTACAATTTTCTTGTAATGTTAGCTGCAATTCATCTCAATAATTATGCCAAATTAAATACTCATGCACATATAGAAATAAACATTAAATACATTAAAATAAAGTGAGAAACATAATTTAATCTCTCTCAAGCTAAATAGAGTGGGGATTGCTTAGCAATCCTTAACTCAGCTAAACTTGGCTGAAGAGACCCAGGGCTTTCAGCGTTCTGGGACAGGGTGGGGGGGCACATGCTGTGGGTCACTGACTTGGGGAGTCACTGATTTCTGCCACCTTCTAGCAAACCTGCAGCCCTTCTGGCTTTTGGTGGGTTCAAGTTCTGCCCTTATCTAGGCCTGGCTATGCAGCATCACAGCCCCTCCAAGGGCTGCCCTGGAGCATCACTGCTCACATGGCTGAAGGTGTCCTTGATCTCCAAATCCAGAAGCCAGGAGGAGTTATGATCATGCTTCTGCCTGGGGAGGCTGCCTCTCCATTGCTGATGAGACAGGTCTGGCGAGAGCCTTGTGCTGAAGCCCAGGATTTGCTGCAATTCATATCCTGCTCAGCTGAGCTAAGCACTTGAACTAGAACTTGTGAAAAAAAAAACAGAAAAGCAGTGGTATTGCTAGGGACTGACCTCAGCTTCTCAGTATACTCCACTTTCTCAGCCACAAGTCCATCCTCATCTACTGTTTCAACTCAGTAGTAAAAGCTCCTGAGGAAGGCTTTGGTACCACGCAGGCAGAAGGAGATGTTACAGTGGCTGCATACTTATTTTCCCCACATACAGGCTACATGACTACTACAAAAAATTGATTGCAGAGGGAAGAAAATGCTCTGCTTACTTCTAGCCAGCAGAGTTTTAGACAAGAGTCCTGTTGCCTTCCCATGGTAACAGTGTGATACACAGTGAAAGCTATTTGACTGGGGAAAAGGGTGTTGAGTAACCTGGGAAGGAAGAAGGAGGGAAAAATGTTGTCCTATTGCTTTGAAAAGTTGCTTACCCTTCCAAATAGGAACTAATAAAAAAGTCTGAAGTTAGTTGCTGAATCCACTGTCAAATCCTTTGTAAATGGGGCGCCTGTGCTATCTGTTTTTCTCTCTATTTCATAACTGTTGAAAATACCTGTATTAAAAAAACTTTCAGAGAGGATTATGTTCATGATGGCATCCATTTAAACATCCATCACAAAGCATGACTCAGCTGAGGGTGAAACCCTCAAACCATGCACAGTCTTTGGAAAGGCTTCCTCTTACCCCAAGGTGGAGGAAGTTGGTGTGGGAAGTCCACAAGAGACCCTCCCTTTCTGCAGGTATGCTGTGAAGCTTTCTTATGAGCTTCATGTTTTTCTTTTCTTCTTTGACCAGATGTTTCCCTAGAAACCATTTTTCTGGTCATTAAGTCACTGATCATAGGTAGATTTACCTAGTACTGCTGTACTAGGCCTCAAAACATAATGACAGGTTGTGTGTCTCCAGCTGTTACTGGAAAGAAAACAGTGACAGAAAAGAAATAAGATAAAGATCGCTGGAAAAGCAAAATACTTGGAGATAGAGATTTTCGAAGATCTCTTGCTTTATGCAGGCTTCCATTGTCAGCATTATCTAGCTGGCTAGTGCTGCCCCTGTCCCCAGCATTAGTTGGAGTCACAAAGCCATGTGGACACATGGTCACCAGTCACAACAAAGCTGCATTGTCCCATAGCTATGACTGAGACTACACTATTACCCCAAGAGCTGCAGAGCAGAGTGCGTGGCACAATGCTCTTTCCATGATACAACACTTTCTTCTACCTGTAACTACAGACTATCATTCCAAATAAAGTAGGGACTTCAGGATAAAAAAGAATATTTTATAGTCACTCACTTTTCCAGAAAAAAAAAAAAAAAAATCTAGCCAAGTGTCTCTCCATCGTAACTTTTCATCATTGCCCACCAGGTTAAAAAAGTGTTGTTTTTCTCTATTTCCTTGCCTGGAAACCAAACCACCTGTTCAGATACAAAGTAACCTATGCTGCACCACCAATTATATAAAAACATTTGCTTGATCGTGTACCAGGTATTTTCTTTCTTTTTTTTTTTTTCCTAATATTGAAGAGCTGGGGCTATAAAAGACCTATCCTCATTTCCTTACTAAGCAATCACATAATTTGGATATATTTTGTCATTTAAGATCAGAAACACCATCCAAGATACAGCCTTGGTTGACTTCAGGGCCATGAATGAATGTGACATTTGAGATTGCTCCAGCTTATCAGCCTGAATCTGGACTGCCTTACGTGATTTATTTATTGTCACCTACCAGGAAGAGATCAGCAGGTATGTTCAAAGTCTGTGAATTCTTCTTCATTGCCTGATTTCTTCTGTAAATCCATTTTCTGTATGATCTGAAAAACGAGTAGTAGCATCTTTAAGAAACAGCCAATTGCTTGGAGTGGGATTTGGTCATAAGACACTGAGAGGTCCACGCACTCACACCTTTGCCTACCCATGCTCTGTCGTCACAAGCATTAGTTTAATTAAGCTGAGAGTCAGACTGATCAACACTAAACCCAGAGCAAGCTCCTACTAAATTCAATTTTCTCTCACTGTCATTCAAAAGTTTTAGATGCATGAGGGAGTTTGACTGATACTAGTTGAGGCAATAGCTTAATGGACTGCATTACTTATTTATTCCACCCACCCTTCTCAACTTTTTTGGCTGTTTACCCAGATAAAGGCATAATCTTAATTAAGACTGAATTAGGGGCAGAATGAATTCCTGCAGGCTATTACACAGTGTGTGACATAAAGCAGCAAATAAACAAGCATGCTACACACCATGTCTGTAATTACTGTGCTCAGCTGTACAGTGTACTGGCGTGTATATAGTGTAGGTGAATTGGTGTTGCCTTCCCCATGTCTGCTCTCTGCAGCATCCTGGCTTCCTCTGTTGCACTGTAGGATCTGGAAATCCTTCCTGAGATGAGTGACTCATTTCAGGGGACCTTAGTGAACATTGCTTCAGTTCCAAGATCTTTCTCTGTCATGAGTACTGGGTGAGAGCTGGGCAATGGGCTGGAGTCAACCACCCACCAGGTGGGAGGACACCTAGCCTGGTCAACAGGGACAGCAGTGGGCAGGAGAACATATGGCACTGGTACATCTCTGAACCACATATTGGGGCTCAGGGTCTCTCTTAGGAATGCAGGTTCACCTGCAGGTGCTACTGGTGTAACTGGTTTTGCTCCTGACAGATGGCAACTGCTTCACTTTTGCAGTTTGTGCACTCATCCAGAGATGCTGTGAGACCAATAATACCCCTCTGGGAGAGAATATTTTTCCATTTCACATTACTGTGGGAAGCAATGCAATTGTTCATTTGGTCTTGACTTGGTTTTGGTGCGCTATATGCAGCACACATTTCTTGTGTCAAATTTCATATATTGCATAAGTGAAAAGAACTTGGGGATGTGTTGCAATACAAATACTGAAATATGTAATTATAGCACCTTGTCTTTGAGCAAGTAGTCAAGTGGAATTCTATTTTCAAGATTGACCCTATTAACTGCTGTATCTCCAAATTTAAGAATTCCTAACCAAGTTCTCAGATCACTCATTTTTTTTACTGAATTTGATTATTTTGTTTGCCAAACTGAATTTGACTTAAAGTTAAACATATCTATGTCTTGTAGGTGTTCAGTAGAAAGGAGCTCTGAAATGTTTTGAATCATTTGTGTTTAGATTTGCAATAAGATAGATTATTTGCTTTCAGAAATAATTAAATATATTGTAAAATATTGTAAAAAGCTGAGTTAAAGGATCTATCTTTTGAATTTTTTCTTTAATGATAAGACTGTCCTGAAATACTCATGCTTCTTAAACACAGCAAGTACATCTGTACCCAGAAATCCATATTTCCTCAAGAAATTCAGAATGTGTTTCAAATGCAAACCAAAATAAATAAAACCATTATGTGAAAAGCCTTTGCTATGAGTCAGTTGTGAATTATTCTGGTCTTTGGAGGCTGCATGCAAACTCTCCTGCTCCAAACAATAGATGACAAATCAAGCTGCCCACCAGTAGCTAAACAGCCACATAGCGGGGATTGATCTTGTCTCCAACACCATATATTGTTATGCTTCACCAATCAGAATAAATTGATTATTTCCAACTTATCTGGAAATTGTGATTGCTCAGTGATACTGAGACATGAGATATTGAAGTTTACTGGTTTTGTTGCAATTTTCTCATTTCTTCAAGCTTTGCTCAATTATTTTCACCCTTGGTGTTTGTTGATGCCCATCATATTGAAATACCAAAAAACGGGTGTCCAAGTGCTTTTTCAAATACTGTAATTAACCCTACATTCACATCAAATACAGTTGGCAAGCCATCTGTTACAACACATACAGTATTTGATGGAACAATATCAATTTCAAATTATCACTTGCACTATTACTTCACAGGCATTTTCTCCCTTTGCTGTCCTCAGAAGTTTTAGCGGCCTTACTAATTCTTCTTTCAGTTCAGTGCAATTTTCAGGTGTTTTCATCTAGTCAAACGGAAGACAACTCACTTTTCAGTGATTTAATTCATCACTCATGTCTCATTCTTTATATTTCTGCTATATACGTTTTTGTAACCAAAGTCTCTGGGTAAGGACCCTGCACACTGTTTCTTTCATGTAATTACTGTCAGATTTGTTTTTCCATAGTAAGCCACACTGGCTGCCTGTTGACAACAAGCTGAAACAGCACTGTTTTTTGCAGAGCTCCACCAGTGAGGTAATGTAGTGGTAGGTATACAACTACATGATAGATAGATAGATAGATAGATAGATAGATAGATAGATAGATAGATATCAACCAATAGATAAAATAATACTGTTATATGGGATAGATATGTAATTATAACTAAACAAGTAGGTAAATTAATTTCATGTAAGAGATTAGTTAATTTGCTTTTCTTCTTCCACTTTGGCGTGGAAGTTAAAAACAGAGAGAAAATCAAAATTTACACTGAATTTCTCACTAACAAAATTTACATTATCCACCTAATTTCAAATATTTTAGCAACACCTGCATAATATGCTTTCCGAATCATTGTCAGTATTGACACTGCACAAGCCAGCTACATGAGAGCAAAATAAAGGCCTTTTACTCTGATATTTGGTGACTTTAAGATTATCTTAGGGAGGAGGAGGGAGGAAGGAACCTTTTCTTTCAATAAACTCTTAAAGGTGAGAATTTAGACAGCTACAGACGAAGGTCTTGTTAAATCAGCATAGTTCTGAATTATGAGTGAGAGTTAAGGAGTTTAATGACTGCTTGCCTCCTTGCAAGGCTTGCTTTCCTGCTAGGCTGACTCACAACAGCAATCCACCAGGAAGACTGCTGCCTCGAGGACCATTACAATGAAACCATGAGACTCCTACAAACAATTTACTCTGTTGGAAAATCCCCTCTTGGAATTGCTATTCCTTCCTGCAGACTCGCTTGACTTTTCATTGCCACAGCAGGAACAACTTTTTTCCACTCAATTCCTTCCCTGAAACTCTGCCTGTGAAAATGGAGAGACTGGCTGCAGAGGAGGCTGTGGGTGCCCTCACTCTGTAGCAGAGAAGATTGCTATCCTTACTTTTCTAGCACTATACCAATTTAGATTTCACCATAGTGGATGCATAGGGAAAGTCCTGGAGACATTGTAGGGAGAAGAAAGGGAAACTAATTCAACTGAAAAAATGCAGGATTTGGATTGTGGAAATAGATTACCTTTGTTTGAATCAAACTTTTATTTTTCTCTCAAATAAACTAAAAATTCACCTGATTGTAAACACTCCTTTCAGCTCTTTACAAAATTCCTTGTGTATTCCTAAAAGAAAAGAAAGACTGGATTCACAAAAGAAATGAGTGAGTGGCTGTGACCTTTACACTAATGTGGTCAAAGGAAGAACATCAATAATGAGTATTTTATCAGCCTCAGAGAACTTCCTTCAAGTATCTCAAAGAGTGTTCCGGTGCCCCAGACAAATCTGGCATTTCTTCCTGTTTTGATTCCAGCCATATAGATGGACAGCCGCACCCCTTCTTCATCTCCTAGCTTTCTCTTATTCTTCCTTCAGCTTCCTGAACTAATAAGAGACACAATTAATGGCCACTGTGGCCTTGTTGACTACCTTGGTCCTCTAGACGGTACTGGATGAACATCTGGGCTCCAAGAGTAGGGTCACTCAGTTGCTTCCCAACACCTTGATCACAAACAGTTTGTTCTCTAGTGTACAGCTTACTGACCAGACTGCACAATTATTAAGGACTTTCCTAGGATTCTTTTAAGGATTCTTGTTATCACAGAATCATAGAACTGCTTGGGTTGGGAGAGACCTCAAGGTTCATTTGTTCCAATGCCCTGACATGGGCAGGTGCACCTTCCCTGACCAGGTTTCTCAGAGCCCTATCCAGCCTGGCCTTAAACATTGCCTGGAATGGGGCCTCCATAACTTATCTGGGAAAACTAATGGTGCTGTGGAGGGAATAGATTCGATGATATTGACATTCATCCAGTGTCTGGTGGACTCCCTGAGTTACCTGAAGTAGGATATATCCATGTAGCTGTAAAATTGTGCTGGATATGGAAAAAATGTCTGTAATGATTTCATATTGTATAGTACTTTCTATGGTCAAGAGGTTTACTAAAATACCTGGGGTTTTTTCTTAAATATTTGAATTACAAGAGTACAGAATTTGGAATAGCTGAAAAATACTCCAATGCTGAAGGCAAATGTGGCTTATAAAACATCAAAATATGTCAGGAAGCACTGACAGCCTTGCAATTTGAGCATTATACAGGAATGCCAGCAGCAGCAGCAGAATTGCTTTTTTTGTAGTTTTTGTTTGGTCCCCATGCTGGCTCATAGTGTTAATCTCCATATGACTTTTTTGTTTCTGAAATCAAGTCAATAAAAGAAAAACAAGGTTTTTAAGGTACACATTGGTTTTACTTGTGTAAATGAAAGAGGAAGATGGATTATGGGGTGATATGTAATATACTTGAAGTTGGTCAGAAGCTAATTTGCTTCTACTTGGTGTTAGGGGAAAATAATGTCATTCATAGTTCCTTGGTTAGAAAAGTAAAAAGAAGTTAAACAGAAATACTCTGAAATTTGTTGAGCATTTAATACCATTAGACCTGAAAGACGGGGATGGTGCACTGACTTATTTTGAATTAAATTCAGATTTATTTGTAAATAAAGTTTGAAACAAGAATATAAAAACAGTTTTCCCTGGACTTTTTTTTTCTCCATAACTTCTTTCCTCCCCACTTCCTTCTTTTTTTTTTTTTCCCTAGGGGGAGGTTTACAGGCAGCTTTGGTTGATTCCTATATGAATTTTGGTGATTAGAAAAAGTGATGGAGCAAGCCAGACAGATCTCTTATGAAGATTTCAATGATGCTCTGGAAATTCTCCAATGTTTCTTTTATTTTACTTTTAAAAATGGTTTGGATTTTTTAAAAGAGATATTGCCACCAAAGATATCCTCATTTCAGTGAGTAAATAAATAAACTATGAACACATTTCTTAAATATGAGTCATTATACACAGGCAGCTGTCAATGGGAGGCTGTTGCTATCAATTAGGATGCAGAGATTGCGCCTCACCATCTGAATGCATGAAACTCGCAAACTCAATATGAGCCAGCATATATTAAATATTTTATAACCTCCACAATTTTAACATTCAGGTTAAACAGCTGTTCAGTTACCCAGACTTTATAGAGTTCGCCTTGCAGTACTTATGAATGCCCGTCTCAAAGACAGACTTTCAGCACTATTGTAAATTTTTCATTTAATTTGGATAGCTGAACTTTTCTTGTCTCAATGCTGTTCTGGTGAGATACTGCTCCACTGGCATTTGGAGACTAAACCGATCATAAGCACATGTGAAAGGTTATACAGAACTTCTTAAAGCAACAAGCTGAAATTCTCCAGGAGGGCGGCAAATACCCACATTCTTCATGTTCTCCAAATCCAAATGTACAGATGAGAAAAAAAGAATTTCCTTTTTCAATAATATTCCTGTTTTGAGTTCCACAGCAACTACTGGAAAGGAATTCCAGGTGCCAGGTGAAAATGTACTATTACCTTTTATTTGTTTCAAAAGTACTGTCTGGCATTGCTCCTGTATGGTGATAAATTCATAGTGATTGGAGTTTATGATCATATGACTCTCTTGTTTTCCACCCTGGTGTCGCTTTTCCATTTGGAAGTCCTAGTCTCTAGTATTTCTGCCACCCTTCCCTACAACTCCTGTTGCCCTGTCTATGGTGGGCCAATTAGGAATACAAAGGGTGCCCAAGGTATGAGCACATCTATGGTTTAAAGAGGAGTAAAGTGATGGTTTCTGTCTTGTTTATAGCTCCTTTCCTAGTAATTGCCAACTTTCTGTTTACCTTCTGAGTGCTCAGCTTTTGAGAGATATGTGATCTCTTCTGGGCTTAGCAAAACTTCTGATATTGTTTCTCACAGGATCCTTCTGGACAAAATGTCCAGCACACAGCTGGATAAACACATCAGGAGATGGGTGAGCTACTGGCTCATGGGTCAGGCACAAAGGGTTGTAGGGAATGGGGTGACATCAGACGGTGACCTGTCTCTAGTGGGGTTCCATGAGGCTCCACCTCAGCTCTCTGCTCTTCAACATCTTCATAAATGACTTGGACACAGGACTGGAAGGGATACTCAGCAAGTTCGCAGCTGATACAAAATGGGGGAGAGCTGTTCTCTCCCTTGAAGGCAGGGAGGCCCTGCAGAGAGGCCTCAATAAATGAGAGGCCTGGGCAATCACCAACCGCATGAAGCGCAACAAGGGAAAGTGCCGGATTCTGCTCCTGGGATGGGGCAGTTCCTGGATGTGTGTACAGACTGGGGAATGAAATGCTGGAGAGCAGTGCTGTGGAAAGGGACCTGGGCGTCCTGGTGGATGGCAAGTTGAACATGAGCCAGCAGTGCCCTGGCAGCCAGGAGAGCCAGCCCTGTCCTGGGGGGCATCAGGAACAGCATCACAGCTGGGCAAGGGAGGGGATTGTCCCGCTCTGCTCTGCACAGGGGCGGCCTCACCTCGAGTGCTGGGGGCAGTTTTGGGTGCCAAAATATAAAAAAGACATGAAGCTGTTAGAGAGCATCCAAAGAAGGGCCATGAGGATGGTGAAGGGTCTGGAGAGAGGAAGCCTTGTGAGGATTAGCTGAGGTCACTTGGTCTGTTCAGCCTGGTGGAGACTGAGGGGAGACCTCATTGTAGTCTACAACTTTCATGTGAGGGGAAGCAGAGGGGCAAGTACTGATATCTTTGCTTTGTGACCAGTGACAGGACTGAAGAAAATTACATGAAGCTGAGTCAGGAGAGGTTAAGGATGGACATCAAGAAAAGGTTCTTCACACAGAGAGAGGTTGGGCACTGGAAGAGGCTCCCCAGGGAAGTGGCCACAGCATCAAGCAAGCCTGACAGAGTTCAAGAAGTGTTTGGACAGCACTCTCAGGCACACAGCGTGACCCTTGGGTATGGTGCTGTGCAGGGACAGGAATTGAACTTGATGATCCTTGTGGGTCCTTTCCAATTCAGCTAATTAATTCCATGATTCTGTGTTTCTGTGAGCTAATGACTTTAGCCATTTTTCACATGAGGTCACTTGGCTTAAGGCTGCAGAACCTTCCCATTGGAGAACAGATTGGTGGATTGCCAGAAAGCAGAGAGATTCAGAGTGTATAGGCCTAGTGAATTTGAACTGAATAGAATAGAGAAATACTTTAAGTCTTCAAACAAGTGCTATACAATTCCCAGTGAAAAATTTTCACTCAAATTTGAAAATGTTGATCAATTGCTGATGAAATTAACTTCCTCAGATATAAAGGTTTTCTCTATAAAGGTACTCTAGGGTAAACAGAGTCAGAGTCAGTCTGTGTCCAGAGAACAGTTCAGCATCATCTCCTCCCATGTAGTGCAACACTACATGCAGCTCTGGTACTCTGGGACTGGTGAACTCAGACCATTTCTACCCCAGCATCATAAAGAACCCTTCATTTCTGAAAAAACAGAGGATATGCTTAATGAAGTAGAGGATGCAAACTGACAGGAATGTTGGAAATGGGTGGAGAGGAACCAGCAGATCGCAAGCAGAGTTGGCAGGCAAGGTGGCTGGCCATTAGCCAGAGAGAAATAGAGTGGAGCTGAGTGTTGGCTGTGGCCAGCTGGTGAAAACAAAAATGGAGCACAAGGAAGTACTAAAATCACAAGCTCAGGCAAGACAAAATTTGATGTAGAAACTCAAGTTACTCTTGAAGCAATAAACCTTAAAAAAATAACCAACCCTGCCAGCACCATACGTTGTGGTAAGCAGATAAGACACAGAAAATCCCTTGGCCTCCAAGGCCTGTAAGCAAGTCCGGAGAAGTAAAAGCTTTTCCAGGAACAAAGATCAGACATAAAACAGGAGAGAAAAAACAAAATGCTTTTACAGAAGGACTCAGGGCCCGAATTTTTCCTGGTTTGCCTTTCACCATCAATTAGAAAAAGTAAATTTTAAGTTCTTCTGAACAAATAGCAATGTGCATTGGTATAAAGAGCCATGCATTTAAGAAATTACTGCATTCTCCTTTTTAATGCCAAGTTCCAGTGCTTCCTGCCCTACCATGTTTTCTCCCAGTAGCCTGCTGCCAAAATCACTAAAAATGGCATACAGAAAAAATACGGATTTTTCAGTATTTTTGTGCAGTGTGAAGCTCTGCTAAAGCTGGTAGAAGCCTTGCCTAGCTAAGAATGAGGATATTTCAGATCCATTAATACTTCCATACTTCTTCTTTGGGAATTATATTCTCCTGACGAGTGGAAATGCATTATTTAACTTTACAAAAACTCGCCTCTTGTTGATTTCTGTTATTTCACTGAAGGAATCCACATGCTGCAATTGTGCTTTTTTACTGGTTTGCAGAGAGAGGATGGCAGGGTGTGTGTGTGTATATGCATGAAACAAAATGGATTATGAATTTTAAAATTGCCAATTATGTTGCATCACACAGCTCAGAGCACTGGCACAATGATGAACCCCAATCCAGATTTTTCAGCTTAAATGGCTTTACATTCAAGCAAGCAAATTAACCATAAAATAAAGGGGGGGGTTTTACAAAATATCCCAAGAAAGAATAAACTGCAGATAATAAGCACCAATCTGGTGTTGAATGCTGCCCAAGATACCAATTGTTTTAAGTCACGACAAAGACAGCTGAATGCTCATCTTGTGGGTATAGAGCATGGATGATTGCTTGCCATGAGTATCTTCTCTCACAAATAACAGTTTTTTCGCTCTTAATTTTCTGCTAAATTGGAAGCTAACTGCTTCCCACATTGTCGTCGGAGCACCTGCAGCTGTGCTGGATTTCTGCGCACCATTTCTTTTAGGTAAAACAGCACTCCACTTCCTTGAGCTCATCATTATGTTTATGTCTTCCTTTCATTGCACTGCCGCACTAATGATTCAGGCAGGCTGGTCAGTCATTAAGTGACAAGCAAATGATACCATATGCAACGTGTGACTAATCGGTCTGAACAAATGAAATCACAGACTTGCTTTTCCCATCATTCATTTCACAAACAGTAGCAATGTGGTGCACAGCAGGTAGTTCAGTTAAAACCAGCCTTGTAAAACAAATTTCCCGCAGCCGTTTAAGTGCACTGTGATGGATTCAATGCTTTAGCAACCAGACGATGCCCAGGGGAACGAGGGATGGTTTGGGCAAAGGGAAGTAGGGAGGAGGAGAAATGCTCTGTACATACATTACAGTAATTGAAGGTTTAGTTACCTTATTGGTTTGGGCACTCTGTTTGTATGGATCACAGAAATGACTACTGGATTACCAAACCAAAAACATACATAATACACCCAGTGCTTATCAAGACAGAATACACAGCTCTTTAACTAAAAGTTCCCCAAAGATGCATATTTTATGCAGATCTAAGCAAAATTATCTCTGATAGCTATAGTGGGAAGACATACATATGCAAAAGTAGAACTTACATACTATTTTCTCTGTGCCCAAAATTCCTTTCACTGATTTTAATGAGATATTTTTCCCAGCAACACCACCATTAAGTTATTTAATACTGAACGTATTTAACACTTACATTTAAAAAAAAATGTATAAAAACTAACCCCAGAAAAGTCAAATGTACGCAAATAATGCCATCTGCTATCATTAAAATTTTGCTAATATTAAATTAAGCCCTGAGTAGCTAAAGCCATTTCCTAAGCGGCTAGATGAGCTGGGGTTTTTCTCTTTTGTTCTGGTTATATACTAGTTCAGAGTTATATGCTGTCCATATCTCACTAAAAAGGTAACAAAAAATAATTTTGAGCTTAATATATTAATTTCTTCAGCATGAACATGAAGAGCTGTCTGTCCTAAGTATGTTCTTCTCATCCTTTACTCAAAACTAATTTTCAGAGCTGAAAAAACTCCAGGAATAAAAGTAACTCAAACCAATCTATTTTTTTAAAGGCAAATAACCAAAGAAAATCCAAGAGCATGGTAAAAGGCAGAATATAGATACATTCACTTAACCCAAATCAAGGCTTTGAGAAGTTACAATCATAGTTAATGAGAAGACACAAAATGAATTTCTTAAGTTGTTCATGTACCATTGACAGGAGCCTAGATAAGAAAGAACAGGACTCATTCATCTTCCAGCACATATGTCACTCCACAGGTATTTCTCAAACCTGGTGGAAATATTCACATAATTAGAATGCAAAGCCAATTCTTAATGAGGATCAAACAGTCAAAGGGTACCCCCTTTTGACCTTCTTTATCAAAGTAGCTTTGTGGGTTTCTGAGTCACTGACAGTGCAGGAGCTGAAGAGGAGGAATGCTCACAGATCCATCTTCCAATAGTAAAAACACACAGTGGATGCAGGTGGCAGTTTTTGCACATCACAGTGGATGACCACGTTCCACAGCATCCCTCTGAGACAAAGAAAGTATGAAGTTGAGCTCATGGAGACAGAGCACTTTGGGTGGTTTGTGAAACAGGAACAAGCATTTGTATTTACAAATCTGGAAATTAAATACGCAGCATGTCTTTATGAGTAAAGATATGGTCCAGCAAAACACTGACTTACAGCAAAACCTTGGAGTCCTGGTGGACAGTGAAAATGTAGATACTCCCATTGGCAAAAGGCTAATGTGACCTGTGCGTATTCCAAGAAAGAGCTGTCACAGAGCTGTAGAAAAGTTAGATATTGTTTTTTCTTACTGACATACTACCTACAACTCTTTTACAATTTAAAATTTGATGCATTTGTAATGATCAAACAAATGCCCTGCAGTCAAATATGCCAGAGAGCACAATCTATATATTCACAGATCAGGTTAAAACCTATGGAGTTACTCAACAAGCTGTGTAAATATCTATAGGAGAACTATAAGGACAACGAGAACAGATCAAAACAAATATCAGTTCAGACAAATATCACCTCTCCAAAAGTACCAGACACGGATATCTGGAAAAGAGGTTATGAGGACAGAGCAAATTTATACTTCTCGCTATAGTCTCCTGCCCCAAACCCATTTTGAGTTCAGGGATATTTTAGTTAGCCTCTTGTTGCTATGCATTTAACAATCAGACATGGATTTATTTCTCATCAATATGTTCAATGTCCTGCAGAAAAGTAGCAACAAAGTAGCAAGCACAACAGTAAGAAAAACAAAAAAACCTGGAAATGGAAGCTCTTCATATATAGGGTACAGATTTTGCAGTTGGAATAACTAAAAATTGCAATGTTGCAAAGAGGTTTTGTGGACCGCTAATGAATCTTAAAACAATTTGAAAAATAGCTGCAAAAACTTACTCTACTTTGAAGTAGAGTTTAGGCAACCAGCCTTTATAACCTCAGATGTCTCCATGTGAGCTCAAGATGTACTGCCTTGGTTCTCTTTACTGATGTCACTCTAGTTCTACAGTTTCCACATGGTGTGTAGCTAGTGCTACCATTTGTAGCTACTACCATGTCTTTCAGGAATCAAACACTTCTGCAACAGTTTTTTATGGTTTTTGTTTGTTTTCTCAGAGTTGCTCTTCATTGTTTAAGTCATTGCAAGAGGGAGGAATAATACCCATTGCCTGTTTCTTTTTTCTTTATCATGCCCAGAAGCTTCTGACACAGGATGTCTCATTCAGATCCTTTTCTTCAGAGAAAATAAAGGCATGACTATCTCAATTGCAACAAATATGGGATTTCATAGAGGGCCACATGCCATTCAATATAATTTAGTGGTTATCTGCATATATGTTTATCCACATATTTATTGCTATCTAGTAGAGATTGCAACAGAATGTTGTAGGACACAATGATGGTCCTTTTACACATCTTGCATCTCTGAAGAACCTTTTAAATATTTTATAGACTAGAGAATGATAAAATGAGACAACACAAGGTAAAAATAATTTTTAAAACCTTTAAAACCAGCATTGCAAACTAAAAATCAATGCTCAGATATTTCCCAGTGACTTTTGTTTCTTTCTTTATTTTCTTTTAAATACTGCCTTTAAAAAGAAGAATTGTAATTGAAGATGTCCCCCATGGCTTTCTGTCAGATGCTATCTTATTTGTAAATACTTTTTGTGGTTTAATTATTCCCTTTGTTGTTATTTTTTTCCCTTGGTTAAAGAACGAGCCTCCAAATTGTTCTGTGATCTTTGTATCTATGCAGATGAGATTTGGAAATTAAGGGAACTTGCATTAGCTACATAATTAAGTGCATAAAGAGGTCTGCCACACTTTTTTGGGTGTTTTTATCGCAAGCACATATAATATGAAATGTTTGGGGGTTTTAGGATTTAAAGAAATATTTTCGGCAAAAGCCGTACTAACATGAAGTTGTGTAAGCAAGTGATAAATTGCTGCTCTAGTAGAAAAGCTTTTAGCTTTTCAGTCCCACTGCTCCTGTCCATTTGGCATTACACCTTCAGTCCTTTCATCTACTTTAATGAAATATACAGCTGTCTTTACTTATGGCTGGTTTTGTACAAGCATCCCTGGAGTGTGCTGTACAAAACTGAGGTCATGAGCAAGAAGATTTTAAAAGGAGCAAATCAGACTGTACACCAGGGACTGGGAATATCACATTGCTTGTTCCTAACTGTTATGAAACCTTTCTGTCCCCACAGAGGTCTTTAGGAATGTTTTAATGTAGAGCTATGGTACAGTTTGTCATAGAGTTACTACTGCACAAATCCTGCAAACAGATAAGAGAGGAAATAACAGGTTATTTGATCCTCCTCTCAGTGTGTACTGCTTATATGTGTCAGAAGGCTCAAGGATGAAAGTTAGCCCATTAACACAGAAGACATTCTCCCCTTAGAGTATGTTCCTAGGGAATGTTGAACAAGGCATATGCCTCCTCCAGACAGCCAAAAAACTGCTGGATGAAAAGGTATCTTCCCCAAAATCTTTAGAGACAGGACCTGTAAGCATTGCTAAGAAGGATTTTACAAATATGCCCTCAAATTGTCAATGGAAACAGAGATGAAAACCTGATTTTTTTTTTACCTAATTGCCCCCTTTGATCATAGGCTGCATAGGAAACAGCCTTGGTTCCTACAAAGGAAACTGGTTTCAAGACAAGTGGCACTTCATATATCTGTCAATATCCAACACAGCCCATCTTAATTTGTTTACTTTTCCCACCATGAAAGCACCGTGAATTCTGCTCTGCTCACACATTTGGGGCTGTATCACCAAAAAGATACAGAAATACTGCACATTTTTTATATCCCAGAGCTCAGAAGGGCCAGATGTTTGTTTGAACATAGTCAGCCATCACGACCCAAATTCCCAACCAAGGAGTGTCCCCTGAGCCCAAGTACTTCACAGGGGAGACAACAAAAAGGGAAAGTAGAAATATTTTAGCACAGACGTAAATGACAGGAAGACCCTGTCCCTGTTTGATGTGCAGCTCACACGATTTTTCCACTCTCTCGCTGTGCCAGGTGTCTCATTGTCATATTTTCAAACTACTAACAAAAAGTTCAATGCTATACCCCAGAGAAATGCTTTCATCAGGGCTGCCATTTGAGGAGAAAAATATAGCTCCCCAAATGCACATACACAATCATAGAAATCTAGAATTGTTTGGGTTGGAAGGGACCTTATAAAAATTGCCTCGTTCCAAAACCCCTGCAATGGGGAGGGGCAATTTCCACTGGACCAGGATGCTCAAAGCCCCATCCAACCTGGCCTTGAA
>WAAG01045866.1:30330-52518 GCA_013390105.1 Tichodroma muraria
TCAAGGATGAAAGTTAGCCCATTAACACAGAAGACATTCTCCCCTTAGAGTATGTTCCTAGGGAATGTTGAACAAGGCATATGCCTCCTCCAGACAGCCAAAAAACTGCTGGATGAAAAGGTATCTTCCCCAAAATCTTTAGAGACAGGACCTGTAAGCATTGCTAAGAAGGATTTTACAAATATGCCCTCAAATTGTCAATGGAAACAGAGATGAAAACCTGATTTTTTTTTTACCTAATTGCCCCCTTTGATCATAGGCTGCATAGGAAACAGCCTTGGTTCCTACAAAGGAAACTGGTTTCAAGACAAGTGGCACTTCATATATCTGTCAATATCCAACACAGCCCATCTTAATTTGTTTACTTTTCCCACCATGAAAGCACCGTGAATTCTGCTCTGCTCACACATTTGGGGCTGTATCACCAAAAAGATACAGAAATACTGCACATTTTTTATATCCCAGAGCTCAGAAGGGCCAGATGTTTGTTTGAACATAGTCAGCCATCACGACCCAAATTCCCAACCAAGGAGTGTCCCCTGAGCCCAAGTACTTCACAGGGGAGACAACAAAAGGGGAAAGTAGAAATATTTTAGCACAGACGTAAATGACAGGAAGACCCTGTCCCTGTTTGATGTGCAGCTCACACGATTTTTCCACTCTCTCGCTGTGCCAGGTGTCTCATTGTCATATTTTCAAACTACTAACAAAAAGTTCAATGCTATACCCCAGAGAAATGCTTTCATCAGGGCTGCCATTTGAGGAGAAAAATATAGCTCCCCAAATGCACATACACAATCATAGAAATCTAGAATTGTTTGGGTTGGAAGGGACCTTATAAAAATTGCCTCGTTCCAAACCCCCTGCAATGGGGAGGGGCAATTTCCACTGGACCAGGATGTTCAAAGCCCCATCCAACCTGGCCTTGAACACTGCCAGGGACGGGCCATACACAGCTTCTCTGAGTAATCTGTTTCAGTGCTCCACTGCCCTCACAGTGAAGAACTTCTTCCTAATGCCTTATCTAAACCTCCCCTGTTTCAGTTTGAAGCCATTACCCCTTGTACATTCACTTCATGTCCTTGTAAAATAATCCCTCTCCACCTTTCCACAGGCAATGAAAAGCTTCTATAAAGTCTCCCCAGAGCCTTCTCCTCTTCAGACTGACTACCCCGACTTCCCTGAAGGTTACGTGGGGCTTTATCAATTCCATTTTCTTGCTCAGGACATGAAATTTGTTCCAAAAGCTTTTAGAAATGTATAAAAATTAATTTTCAAATACATGTGTATTTATTATCTCTCCTAGAAACTGCTTCCTGGTATGCACTACCAGTGGGAAAGTACTAAAAGTGTGTGTGTATGGGGCAATTTGAATCTTAAACATAGCTTCAAATTCATGTAGAAAAGATGTGCATTTCTGGACAGACGAAAGAAGATTGAGTTCCTCTCCCATTCCTTATGATGCTACTTTACACTCTCATCAGGCTTTTTTCAGGATTCCTATTTTCCTTAAGTGTCCCTCAGTAGCAATGTCTTACATTGGCAACCCCTCCTGGTTTACTCATCTATTTTCTTCTGTCATTATGGCACCAGAAGATCTCAAAATGTTTTTCTTGTCCTCGGGTATCTGTGGGGCTCAGGTTTCCCAAGCCATTTTAGCCTAGTTTTCTAAAGAAGGAAGATTGATGCAATTGAAACATTCAGTTACTGCTCGATCCTCCAATTTTATCTCAGTTCTACAGCCAACTGCAATTAAATTTGAACATATATATACACACATATATATGTGTGTGTGTATATACATGTGTATATACAATATATAGATGTGTACATGTATATTTGTATATGTATGTATGTGTGTATATATGTGTGTGTGTATATATATATAAAATAAATTTATCATGCGTTTTCTGAAAAGTTGCAGCTGGAGAGAAGGAGCAGTCCACGGTTATCATCTTCCCTCTTTCCCTGAAAATCTGTTGAGTGAAATCTGCCTGTTTTCCATTGGGCTTTTCCTAGCAAGAGTCAAACCAGACAGCCTGGCCAGCCTGTGCCCACCGAGGGATGAGTCGTGATGGACACTACCTGATGCTCTGAGCATGCTCTGCCCCGGGGAAAGCTGGCAGGGGGAGAATCGGGGCCAAGGACAGAGGAGAGGGGGGTTGAGAATAAAATGGGACATGGGGAAGGATGCAGTCTCTGTTGTAGTGGACATGGAAGGATTGAAGATAGGGAAATTTACATGGAAATTGCCAATTTAATTAACTGAAAACCAATTTTCATTAATTTCTGTTCACTTTACTGTTTAACTGTTCACACAACCAAGTGTTTAACAAAGAAATTAGTATTCAGCAACTCAGTGTTTTATAATGGTGGTCTGAGGAGAAATGGAAAGAAGTGAAATTTACTTTAAAAAATTGAATTTTGCTAATGGAAGTTTTAGCCTTATTGGCACCATTGGCATTTGCAGCCCCATTTACTAAGGAAACCACGTCCTCAAGCAGAAACTGCAGGCAAGAGGTAGCTCTGCTGCCCAGCTGTAACCCCAGCAGTCAGCGCTGTAGGCTTTTTGTTAAAATGAAAGTCTTGGAAGCAGGAACAAGAAACTAATCTGAAAACTTTTGAAAAAAATGCAGAACTGGTCGTGATCCTGATGCACTCCCACAGAACATCTTGAAATCACTTTGCAAAAACCCACTGCTTCAGGGAGGCGTGAGAAGCGTCACCACAGAGATGGGGAAGGAAAAGAATAACCTGTAAGAGGAAAACAGACACTCTTTCACTGCTACCCTACTTCCCCAAAGGCAGGGGAAGGGCATCCAGAGGGCTGCCCTCACAGCTTGCTTGGATGAGATGAGCACAGCCCCAGTGAAGTAATTTTGTGCAGAGAGCACTTGTATTTGCCACTGTTCAGAGTGGTCATTAATCCCAGTAGTTTTGACTTTCTGACTTTCTAGTAGATAATCTAATTTATAGAATTTACAGCATTCTTTAGCGAACTTGCTGTGCTGTGTAACAATCCAGTTCCTGGCCTTTCACAAAAAGAATGCACTGGTTTAGTTCGATTAATTTCTTTTTTCTCCTAAAGATGTATATATGTATATACATTGCACATATATACAGGTTTTGCATTATAGTATCTAATTAATAAAAATCCATCAATTCTACTGAAAACTGGCATAATTTTACCTAAATACTGCAGAATTTCCCTACTGCTGGTGTGTGACATTTTTAGAAAGCAGCAGGTTGGATCCAAAAGCACATAGCAGGGTTTGTGCTGTATTAAGTATAGAAAATAAACCAAAAGAAACAGTTCAATTTCCAATGTTGTCTGCAAACATTGCCCTGCCAAATTGCATGGAAATGGGCAGAAGGCTTGATATGCAATACTAGAAGGAAAATTCCCTCCAAAAATTAGAGGTGGCAGCAAAATATCTCTTTATTTTCTCCTCTTTAAAGAAAATATATTCTCCTTGCTTTCCTCCTCCCTGCAGAAAATGCCCTTTTTTTTTCTCCTCTCCTGACACCCTTTAATTAATGCTCTTTTTTGGGTGACACTGTGCTCTATGGTTGTGTGGCTGAGTGGATGCCTACCCCTGCTGAGGGATGAGGCACCCTGTGGAGCACCAACAAAAAGCCCCAGCATCCACCCCGGCTGGGCTCCTATGAATAGCTCACCCTTTTTCTGTAAGAGATGTGTGAGTGCCTGTGTGTGCCAGATTAGGAGAGGGAGGAGATATACATGTCTAGATGTAGATACAGCACATCTCCAGCAAAATTCAGAATGTTATAGGTGTTGCTAACCCCAAAAGGGATGTTATCCTTGCCAGCAAGCTGGTGTGCAAACACTGTCAATGCTTCTCAACCAAGGCCAACGCCACACCAAAACAAAATGAGCAGAAGATGCCAAACAGATGTGGGACTTGCTGCCCAGGACCTTGCCTGCCCTTAGGGCTGGCTGGGCATCCACCGCCTGCTCTGGGAGACCAGTTACCTTGGAGAAGGCAATGGGCCAACAGGGTGTGGGCTGTGTAGCCCAGAAGTGGGAAGAGTCTTGAGTTTCAAAAACTAAATTTCAGCAGTGAGAGCATGAAATCCAAAAAGCACTGAAATACAAATGTGTCACTGATGCCAACAGAGACTCGATCAACACCTAACACATCTACACAAATTCATATGGATTGGTACTTAAAGCTACACAATATAAAATTTCAGGTAGCATGGCAGTAACTTGCTACTGACACTGCGTTTGATACGTTAACATGAAATACCACTCAAACAAAGCTTTCTTATCAATTCTCTTTCAGCTGAACTCTCATCATACCAGGTACATTCAAGAGGGTGCAGGTCACTGAAATAGAGGTAAACCCCAACTAATGCTGCTTGATGTGCAAGGGGACACCTCATTACCTGGGTCACAATGATGCAAAGCCTTCAGAATTCTAATACATATGAATAAAATTGTGAAGTAATCTACATTTTAATTGTGCAGTCTGTCACTTGCAGTAGTATCACCTGAAAAATAAACACAAAAAAAGATCTGAACTAGCGCTGCTGTAGTCAGTCAAATTACACAGGGAAAAAAAAATCCTGAGGATATATTATATGGAGCAGAGCCCAAGTTCTTACTTTTGCTCTCTTAAAAATAAGGAAGCACTTACTGACTTGCAAGAAGCTTTTAAGGATTTATCTAAACCTTTTGACAAGTTTCAGGTAGAAGAAATGGTGTTAACAGAGCAGAGCTTCCCCTGACACTGTGATGCCTGTGTGCTGGAAGAGCTGCATGGTATGGGTAGTGTACACTGAATTATCCAGCCCATATTCCCATCATACCCTGTGCTGTATCCTGGCGTCTGTTCACCCTGTAACATCCTGTGGGTAGCTGTTCCAACACTGAAACTCTGGATTAACCTCATGATATCTGATAATTATTGCACCAAATGTGAAGGAATCTGGATGACTTTCCACTCCTAAACAGAGATTCATGCCATTTTCAGTAACCCAGCAAAATGGTAGATAAAGACTTTGCATGATGCCTTTGCAGAAAGTAGAAGCACAGAGAATTATTTCAGGATGTATGTGGCAACTGAAGGGCTGATCTGTGGTGAAGACCCTGATCTGAGGTTCAGGGGGCAGAAATTCAGCTCCCAACTCTGTCATACCCTGCAAGAGTGATTTTCAGCTGAAATCAGAGCCAGTAAAAGTTCCAGATGCTTTAAAGTTAGGGCTTGCTCCCAAAGTCAGTGCTGGCTGTGACTGCAGACACTGAGGACGGCATCTCCCGAGCAGTGTGGGTGCTGACCACACGCGGCACAGGAAGCTGAGGGCTCAGGCTCCTGCCTCCCACGCCCCCACAGCAGCTGCTCTCGGGCACCCTGCTGAAGAGCGAGTGCCATTGCCCCCCACACACCCCACAGCAGCTGTGCTCCTGTTAGAGAGCTAATAAACCTGCTCCAGCAGTGCCGGTGCTCTTCACCCAGCACCTGCACCATGAGAATGTAGCGCCTGCAGAGACGAAACAGGAGGTTTGTGTTTCCTCCTCACTGAAAGGAGATCAAAACCGTATCCTACACCTCTTCACATACAGCCTGGCCTGAATGGGATGCTCTTCTACTTCCTTTGATGTCAGAGGGAAAGACATGAGATTTGACTTTGTGATCCAAGTCCTTAGACATCACCTGGGGCTGGGGAGTCCTGTAATTTTGACCTGGTGTCCACAAGACCCTAGTACAAGAGCCACTGAACAAATATGGACAGAGCTTGGAGCACAGGGACCAAGCTCCAGGCTCCCCTTACTGCTTCCCAACACACAGCCGAGAGCCTTTAGCTGGATGCAGAGTCTGGCTCCCTCTTGTGCTCTCTTCTTTTAACAAATTCATTTACGGAATACCATGCAGTGGAATATTTTTAACATGTGGCTTAGAAGTACTTCTAACCTTGGGTTGGGCCTCCCATGATCTTGAAGCCATTCAGGGGAGGCATTCTCACTCATTTGGGCAAGCATGCTTTTGGACAGGAATAAAACCCCAGACAAATGTGGAATAGGATTGCCAAAATGGCTTTCACAGCTTGAGACATGACAATCTGGGATGCATGTGTACAGCCTGGTAGGGAAAGGCCTTCTCTGTAGAGATGCCTGTTTCAGCCAGGTGTAGGTTAGGAATTTCCAAGGGAAGAAGCCAAAGAAGTAAGACATGACATTTCCAGCTTTTTACAGAAGGTGTCATTGTTGTGCTGTTCCATTTGATAAATTTCTCTCTAGTGTCCAGGATGCTGCAACTCACTGAAGAATATTAATCTTTTTCATTCTCTTTTGGCTAGTCTATCCCATATTAAGCTAAAGGTTAAATATTTCCTGACAGAGAATTTAACTGTACATATAGGCAAATATCACAGGTTAGTCCTCCATTTCCTTTTAAGAAGGATTAATCAAGTATGTGTGTCTGTGTGTAATCTCACAGAACCTAACCTTAAATCACTGGTAATAAAGGAAAATCTCTGTTTTAACCAAGTGTCAATAAAAAGCAGGTAGGAGAGGGTTTGACAGTGATTATAGAATGTTACCTGCACTCTTTTGCCACGTCCAACATGCCTGTGCTTGGTAATGCTTTGATTGTGACACAGATGCCAGGAATACAGAGGCTCCCAGGACCAAACGTGGTCCCAGGAAGGTGCCTGGCAGCCATCAGGAAGCTGCTGTTGCACCTATTCAGCAGTGGCATGCCAGTTATCACAAATACCCCAAGTAACATGCCTTTCTGAAGGCTGCCTGACATCCTACTCACAGAATTAAAGCAGAGGAAGTCACTGATGTGTAAAAATAAAGAAAGCCTAAAACACCTTCTGCTATGGTTGCTGAGGAACGACCCAGGATGCCAAATGCCTGTGTCTTACTGTGATGTTAGACACTTGCAGCTTAACCACCACAACCTTCATCGTCCCTGCTACTAGTACTGCTATGGCTGTATTTGATACTTTTGCTCCAGCACTTTTGCTTGAAATTGACAGTTGAAATTTACCTGCTATGATGATGCCATTTTCCCAAATCAAATTCTGCCACAGACAGTTACATCACCCACAAATGATTTTTCACTCCATGCGGGCCTTCAGTGAAACAAATGTGAAGCCATGCCATACAAAGAAGAGCAGAACAAGGTCAAGACCACCTTTACTGGAGAGAAATGGGCCACTCAAGACTCTGCTACTGAGTGAAGAAAAAGAAAAGTCTCATCCAGTTCCCTGCCAGAAATTAGTCTTTCCCAGTCTGCAGCCAGATTAATGAAATAGGTAATACTGATCCACGTGGTTTTCAAATGCAGGACTTACCTGACATCTCCCACAGATTGGTTTTAGGATAGGGTAAGTTTTATGCACTTACTTAGGTGTAAGTACCTAAAACTTATGACAGCATATGTCTATAATACTGTAAGGCTCTCTCCCATATGAGAGGGGATGAACAGACATCATCCATGTTTGAACATCCATGTTCTTGCCCAGGTAAGAGCAGTTAAAATGCATTGCCAGCCCCCAGCTAGTGGAACTTAAGCATGGTAGTTCCTCTCTCAAGCAAAGGAGCCCCTAGATGGCATTGTGAGTCTCCTCTTCCACTCACCAACACTGAGCTGAGATGGAGTATTTCCTGCCTTTTGTTCCTTTTTATACAAAAAAAAATTCCCCTAGCCTCCCAAAACAAAAACACCCAACCAACCAAAACAAAATAATAAACAACAACAAACAAATTAAAACCCCCAAAACAACCACTACACAAACTTCACTTTATATTACTTAAGCTCACTCGCATGTTATATAATTGAAATCTAGACAGGAAACTTGATCTAATGCCTTCCCAGCTTGCTCCAGCTAGAAACATCTCTTTGTAGATTAACAGACAAGCCAATATGTCTCCGTTATAAAGTACACTTGTACTATTATCTGCTTTGTGCAACTGCAGTTCTGCCCCAGGTTGGTGCCATTATGGCATATTCAAATCATCTTGCTTGGCCAAACAATATTTAGGACCACCACAGCTCCTTTCTTCTTAAAGCACTTTGCTTACACTCCTTAAGTGAGCTTCAGAAAAGATGCTGTAAGGTAGTCAAACATTAGTCTTTATACCATAAAATATTTAGGATAGAAATAGGACTGATATTCAATTTATGTTGCTCTGAACTGCTCTCTTATCCATACGGTGGCTGAGGATTTAAAAAAACATGGGAGAAGAAAGCAAAAATTACTCCTTCTCCCCTTTAAATATAAAAGTTATATATAAATACTGCTGTTTTACTGGTAGTAATCAGTTAGGAATCGGGTAGCAGGAACATTAGGATATTTTTGTCATGTACAGAGCTCACAAATGGTCACTCTCTTGCCTGAGAGACTTTTACACTCTTTGCAAGGTGTAAAAAAAGGCAGGACTGGGAAAAAAGCAAGAGGAAAGGAATGCGTTTTGAACCAAAAGAACATCAGAAGACTTTCCTAGAGTGGTAAAAGCAGGAACTAGATTATGGCCGACCTTGATCAATGCCTTGCCAGCACCCCCAGACACTAAACCTCCAGGGTGAAAAGCAAGGTTCACCAGCGGTACCTTGCTCAAATGTGCCCACACATTGATTCCCATGACAAGCAAAATTTCCACTGGGCAAGAACTGACATGAATCAGGAAAGAGTTGGCTTCTTGCTGGCCACAGAGCACCACAGAGCACAGGGATGAGAAGCAGTGCTGCAGCCTCCTGTTTTACCTCCCCTCATCTCTTCCAGCTGCCTTTTGAGTTCCCTCACAGACATATATTTATTCCTGAGCCTTTCCTGTCTCTTACAGATTTGGTCAAATATGTCTCAAATACCTGGAAATCTATAAGGGATAAGAAAGGGGGAAAAATATCTTTTTTCTTTAGAAACTAGGTTAAAAACAGTTCTTGCCCCTCAACTGTATGACTTGTAAGTTCTTTCTACCACATACTCTCTAGGACTCCAGAAATGACTGCTGGTATAAAGGAGAACAGAGCTCAAAAACAAAATTTAGTGGCATAGTTCCCTAATCTGTCAATCAAGTGATGGTGCAGCCCTGTGCACAAGACAGGACACAATTTTCTGTGTCAAGATACCTTTTTTTGGTCATAGTATGCATTTGTTGGCATACAGCCCCAGATTCTACAAACTAGGAATAAAAAGTAGACCCCCTTCTTTCAGTTAAGCAATTCATAGGAAGACCTAAACGAAATAAGCCAAATGCTTCTAGAGTCCAGACTATTAACAGCTGGTTGGTATTTTGACAAAATAAGAGACCCAGGGAATAAACCGCTGTCAGTGGCAAGCCATTGCAAGATGAGGAAGATGCAAAGGATCAGACTGGATACATGCCTACCTGTGGCCAGTGAGGAGGCTCCAGAGTGGGAACAACCTCCAGGAAGAGAAAGGTCAGTGTCTACTGAAGCAGGTTGCTCCAAGGAGCCTAAGAAACATGCAGAACCTTTCTCCACCTTCCAAAATGCCTCCTCCATGCTTGCAGTTGTGGACTGCATCATCTCTCTCTCTCTCTGCAAGTCACTTTCCCTACCCATACAACCACCTCATTTCCCCAGAGTAGGCTTATCCAGCCAGTCAGCCAGCACAGGGAACAGACAAGGCAGCAGAGGAGGAGCAGCTGTACAAAGTTCACCGTCTGGGATGGGCACCCTGCTAAAGAAGAGGAAGATTTTCCAAGTCACACTGATTTCCTCAAAACAAAGTAGCAAATGCCTCAAAGTCTATGGAATAGAGAGCCTGTGTAAGCACCTCAGCTCCTCCACCAAGCAGAAAATTGGGCAGTTCTCTGGAGACTGAGAGACTGTGGGTAGCCATCCAGGAGGAGGCTGTGCCCCGCCACCCTTCAGCTTCCAGTTGTGTCCATCAGGCTCTAGCCTCTTTCGCCTTCACTGACTCTTTTGCAGTGTATAACTGGTTTAGTGAGCAGCTGCAGGGAAAGCACCAATGGTTTGGAAGTGCCCAAGGATGGGCAATATCCAGGATATTGATCTGGGTAGTGCTTTAGTGCTATGTGGCCTTGGCCATGTCTCTCTGCCTCTCTCTTTCTGAAGTTTCTTCTCCCTAAAGCAGCAACTCCTCTCTGCCTCCTGGTGCCTTAAATTGATGAGCATTTTCTATTTGCCCTCAAAGCCCTCTGAGTGACACTAAATGAATAAGTCCGACTGACAGTGCTTTTTCTTTTTCGCTGCTGTCCAGGAGCAGTCTTCTTCCCCAGTCCACAAAAAAGCCAGTGTCAGCAGTCCCTGTTATGGACCCAAGGCTGTCACTGTGACCATAGCTGCAATATCACAGCAAGTCTGGGGAAACCCCCAGTGAGCTGCACCAATGGTAGGGTAAAGCACAAATACCCATGCTGTGTGTGTAGCTGAAATATGAGGTTTACTATGCAGAGGAGGCTTGCCTTGTATATGACTACAAAATGCTCCTGTCTTATCTATTTGCAGCTTCCCCGTGACATCATGTGGCAGCTGCAGCTGGCTGGCTGCAGCTGTGCTCCTGGGGGTACACTGATAGGGAGAACAGAGCCACACACTCTCACCAGCCTGCCGGGAGCGCCTGTACAACAGCACCTCCGGAAGGAAACCCTCTCCTTGGGCTCACAAAACCCATCCTTTGGCTAAACTGTGAATTCAGCCTCACGCCATTAACCCAGCAGGCTGGGGATTTGCTTGCTTTTGTCAAACACACTCAGACAACTTCGCAGCGTGTTTGGAGAAGCTGCCCCAGACCAAATGCTCCCACTAGAGCCAACAGCTTTGGATGAGATGCTGACTCCAGGGACTACTGACAGATGAGAAGGCAGCAGTCTTTATTCCCAATAGCATCTGTCCTAAGTGAATGTGCACTCTCATCATAAAGCCTGAGACCTAAATCCAGGGTACAACATGCACAAAAAAAGCTGAACAGATAATCCCATCAGTCCACTTAAATGGGAATCTGAGTCAACAAATCTAATAAAATGAGGTCAGTGGACCACGCAGATGACAGAGGAGCCTCTCAGTGCTGCATTATGTCCTGCAGTCCCTCAAGGTCACGCCGGCAGTTTTGATGCAACAAACTGATTCTCTAGGCACAGGATTTCACCACTAGATGTCAATGGTATTCTGAGTTTTTGAAAGGGAAGATACCATTAAAAGCAGGTTAACTGCAGAAAAAGTTTGTTCTGGCAGACACTGGCCAACCACAAGTCAACCAAACTCTGCTTGGTCAGGATGCTGATGTACTCTTTGCAGAGATGCGCCCAAATAAGAACTAGGTCTTACAGTAACATGTGGCTCCAGTAGTTTCTTGTCTGGTTATTTCTGGGAAATTATATCAACCTTCACCATAGCACTATCTCTCAATGTCCTCTGAAAACCTTAACATTTAGCTGAAGTCTTCCCACATTTGCATTTGTACAAAGCTGGACCAGGTTCCCTGGAGTCACTCAAATTGCTCTGAAGAATCAATCAAGTTTGCAAAATGCACAGAATTAAATTTGATTGACTAAACTACTTTATACTCTTCAGCAGAAACTCCAATTTAAAAGCAAAGTGAATTACCTCTCTTGAAATTAGGTAAACCTCATCAACTAAACAGCAAACAAGGGTCTAAATGAATTTCAGACATATGTGAGTTTTCTTCAGATTTGCATGTTATTTTCCCTTAACAGTACTCCCCTGTTCTACCTCTGCTGTGCTGGACTTGCTCAGTTCCTTCTACATGCTGTCTTGAGCCCCTCTTCTAGTTCCTACTATCACATCATCATTTATTTGGACTTAAAAAGTGGCCTCCAACCAACAGTGTGCACTGAAGCTGGAGCACGTAGCTGTAGCTTTGAGCTAAGTTCAATGATGGCAGCTTGTGTCAGCCACAACAATTTTCACCACTGTGAGTGTGACAGGGCATCCAACACCCAAACAGCTCTGCCTGGTCCTCTTCTGGCACTGCACCATGATGAGAGGGATTGGCCTTGTATGAAGCCCAGCATCAGTAGCAGACAGAGCAGGTCAGGGTTATTTGCTACTTCAAAGTATTTCAGATTGGATAGAGAGACCAAATTCTGTTTTAGCCAGAGACTCATTCTGACAGGCGCACGTTTGGGTATCCTGGGTTTTTCAAACCCAGTGGAAATCAATAGAAGTTCACTTGATTTCACACAGTCTTTCTGAATGAGGACACAGACAGACTTACAAGCAGCTGGCCTTGTTTTGATGAAAATTTTACCAAGCTGCTTATCATAATTTGAAGACTTCAAACTTTTGAGGGCTTTATGGCCTACGAATTGTCACCTGGAGCTGCTGAGCTGACTTTCTCTGCAGACACTTGAGGGTACCACAGTCACCCCCACCAACAGACATGCCTGGCTGGGGGCAAGCCTAAGTGACCTCTGTAACAGCTTCATTGCTCATGAAGAAACAAAACCTCTGACTAGCATTACAGAGAGCTCTCACAAATATTTGTCAGGCACCTCCATAACTTACAAGGAGGTGCTTGATCTGGGGCTTGATCTTCACCATTCTTTTTCATTTCTAGGTCTGAAACCTCCCTGTTTACATTTGCTAGTAAATTCCCTTCCAGCAATCCACAGCTCTTTGCTTTCAAGCCATCTGTCACAGCTAGCAGTACCTCTCTCAAGGGACACTTCACTGCTTAGGTTAAACAGACGAGTTCTGCCAGTGCCATTTTTCCCTGCTAAGCAGTGCTCCCATCTAACTCATTTCCTACAGAGGCAGCCCCACACTCGGCTGGGACAACGACAAGACTTTTCCTTTCCTTTATTTTTCTTTATAACCTTATCTGGAGGGCTAGCAGTCACTCTGAACCAGCCCCTTCTCTGCTGCAGACAGGAAAGGACTTGAGTTGGTGTTAGCAACAGCAGGAAAACAGAACAAAAAGCATCAAGTTTTAGAAGCCCTGACAACTTTCTGCAAGAAAATTTATTTGAAAGACCAAGAAATTTATAGCCTATCTCCTTGCACAAACCATCTTTTAAGATGTGCTCCTTCTTAACTATCTACGCAAGGCAGGCTGCCCACCCCAGTTACTGTCCTTCAGTGTGGCTTAGCTCATCTGAGTCTGCTTAAAGGCATCTTCATGTCTTGGTCATGTACTTCTATAAACTTATACAATTGAATCACATTTTCAGCTAAAAAGGGTAAAGTTTGGTTTTCCAATCAAATTTTATTCTCAGCTATGGTGATTCACTATTCCTTAGCACCCCCAGGTCTACTGTGACTCCTAACCACAGAGATGGAAGGAGAAACAGGCATAGGAACTAGTGACACTAGGATGGTAAAGAGCACTAAAGACAGCCCACAGAAGGCTTATTAGGAACCAGCCCTGCTTACAAGCGAACCCAGCACTACCCACCTCTCCCTGCAAAGTAACAACTTCACCAACCAATAATCCCAGAGCAATCAATCAGACCCATGCAAAGAATAGAAAGGGAAGAGCTTCCTTCTCATCTGCTGCATTTGGGTGACCTCCCAAATGGCTCATCTCTTTCCTAACCCTAAAATGAGTTTTTCCCTGAGTTTTACCTTCCTGGTTTCTCTAGGATGGTTGGGTTTTTCTTAATGGGAAGGATTGCCTCTACCCTAAGATTTCCCCTGGGGAGATCGAACCTGGGAAAGGTCAGCAGCACCGTTCAGGGTAAAGGAAGTTCTCCAAGGCTTTCCAGATCATGCTGAGAGGAAAGGTAATGTCTTCACAAACAATTTGATGGGTAAAGGTGTGTGCGCTAACGTCTTTGAAATGGGTCTTACTGTCTCTACCAACTCTGGGCAGCAGAGCCCAGGACAGCTTGGCTCGTGAAACAGACAAGGGTCTGCATAGCTTGAGTTTCTGAGCTTTGGGGTAAAATAGTAGATTCAAGGGGAACATGTGGTAGGCAGTTCTGGAAGGCTGTACCTTCCTAGCTGTACCTCAGCAACGGGATAAGGAAGAGGGCAACATGTGGCCAGGAGTTCAGGATAAGAGGAGGCTGCGCCCTCTGAAACCCCGAGAGAGAAAACCCCACGGGCGTGTGCCCCTGTGGACTCTCTCCCCTTATTCGAATGAAGTTGCAGGACTCCTCTGTCTTCTTTTTGGACATAAACCTCTGGAGTTTGTGGATTTTCCTGACAATGCCACTTTCCCTCCTTGGAAAAAGAAACAGATAAAAAAGCCATGCTGAAGTCCAGACAGTTCCCTAAATGTATGGATTTGCATCTCTGCAAGTAAGTGGTAGTACAAACCTCCTGGGGAGACCACCAGCTGCAACTGCTTACCACTGCAATGAGCAGTGAAAATTAAAGAGACTGTATCACTGTCATACTTTTAAAGGCTCTGAGGCTGATGCTGCTCAAGGGTGTTGATAGGGGTATTATGAAATCACAGAACATTCTGAGTTAGAAGGGACCCAGAAGGATGATAAAAGTTTAACTCTTAAGTGAATGGCCCCTACTGGGATCAAACCCACAGCCTTAAGCATTGTTAGCACCATGCTCTAACCGAGTTCATCTCAGGGCCACCAACAGACTTTCCTCCAGACAAGAGGGAATGCAGGAGAACACCCTCTTTCAACAATTGTTTGGTCCACCTTTGTGACACTACTCAATTCTTTTAATTCTGATGCAACTAACAAGCATTTCACAGTATTATTGTACCCATAAGTGTAAGGTGCCATCACACAAGTCTCCAGTATGAAATGGTGGACATTGTAGGAGTGGAAGGCTTACCTTCTTTGGGTTTTGTTGTTGTATCTCAGTTGCCATCCACGGCAGGAGACTGCAGGACTCCAGGGCAGAGAGGCTCTGGGTGGCATGAAAGTCTGCTGGGACATGAAACAGCAAATATTTCGGAGGTTTGGTTTTCAGGTTGAGTGTTTTTTTTCCTCCTGAGAAGAGGAAATCATCTCTACCTGGGGTAGAGCAGCTGTCCCCATGCTGGTCAGTGCTGCTCTGCACAGAGGGCTGTGCTGGCCCCGAGCAAACTGCCCCCACCTGCTGCCTCTGGGGTCACACAGCTCCTATAGGAATGGCTCTTCACAGACCCCTCCGATTACTTCAGCTGAAGTTCAGAGTCCCTTGAGCAGCTTAAATTGCAGGCCTTTGCCAATCAAGCTCTTTTTGTTGGAGAGGGATAGAAAAGCCCGTATTTGAACAGTTTCACAGGACGGTCTCAAGCTTGGGACAGCACCCGCAACCCAGCAGCCTCTTCCCGTGGCTCCTCTAGCACAACTGAAGCTGTAAGGCAGCTATCCCCAGCTCCACACCCTGCCATTTGCAAATCATCTGAAAGCTATCATTACTCTTCTTGTCAAAGTCTCCCAGCAAGGGCAGCGGAGGGAAGCAGAGCCCTTTCTGCAAAGTTAACTGCTTGCTTGTAGCCACGTGTGGCTTAATAACTGCAACAGGTTTGGAGGTTCTCTCCCAGGCTTCTGGGCTACATCATGGAGAGCAGTGACATTCAATGAAGGGACAGTGATTAGCCACTGAGACCATAAATTCTTCAGATTGTGCAACTGGAACTGGAAAAGTACGTCTGTTATGTATCTTTAAACATCATTACGGAGGAGTGTCAACAATTCAGGCTTATTTTAAATATTAAGGTTAGAATTCACCCTGTCTGTATACTAACACTAGCACAAACACTCTCAAGGTCAGGCTTAAGACTACTTAAGGTGCAGGCACTCAGAGGATTAAGTACTGCCTATTTGTAAAGCACTCTGAACAGACATCATGTTGTGAGTACCAAGTGTTATTTTTGTCTGAAATAGCCAGGTTTGGCTAGCTAATTTCCAGGGTTTGCAAGTGGAAAGGAAGGAAGGACAGGGCAAGCCTCAGCTGCTTTACAGTGCACTTGCAGCCCGTCCTGAGCTCTGCCTTCCTGCTGTAGACCAGCCCAGAGGAAGGAGAGGAAACAGCACCATCAAGGATGACTGATGACAGGGGAAAACATTTGCTGTCCTCAGTAAGAGGATCAAGTGCCAATAAGCAGACTCCAGAGGATATGAAGATAGATTTACTCCTCCCCTCTCCCACAGGGACTTCTCATGGTGGCTCGAGGCCCCTGTTTGGCTGTGCTGTGATGACAGGGCACAGCTGAGGCCCCATTAACATCATTCCTGCTCTGAAACATTGGTACCAGCAAGTCCCACTGACCAGAGACAGATGAGCAGCTCTGAAAGGGGTCAGGCTCCTGAGCTTCTGTGCAAGTCTGCATCCATCTCACAAATGCAGTGAGGGTCTGTGAAACTGAATGACTGGAAGTAAAATATTCCGCGTAGGAACAATAAGTACGTGTGGTAGGCATAAAGGCACAGAGCCCAGTCTTCATTAAGGTAGTTTTTATATTTTGAAAAGCAATATTAAAAAACACTGGAAAATGCAAGATAAACATAACAGTTGCTTCTACAAGTTTTAACCTTGTATTGCTTGGCCATTTTGACATATAAATTATTGCTTACTAGCTCTCATAAATACACGACACAATAGTATGTACAGAGGCAAACAAGCATGAAATATGCAAAGGAAAACATTGGCAACATTGATTCTGGTAAATCAGGTTATTTCATACATACCAGGTCTCATGATGGTGGATAACTACTAGCTGTAGTCCCTGAGAAGTTAGGTAAATACCTTGATTTGGGGGGTTCTATTTTATTACTTTTAATGCAAGTTGACACCATTATGGCACTCAAGAGAGAACAGGCAGGTGTTCTTACTTCAGCTCATTGACTTCATCCCAGTGTTTAACAGTGTATAAGATGACAATAAATAGGCTATGCAAATAAATATTACTCTGCTAAAATGTTTAATATTTACATCTTTCTTTGTAATTTTACAGCAGCACAGGTCTTATTTCTGATAACACCCTTTCTTTTGCCACTGCTATGCAAATGAAATTTATTGCTATTCAAGATGATGTTGGAATCAAAAAGCCGTGCTAGAGAAACATCTAAATTTGTTGCCACAAAATCCCACATCAAAGAGGTATAAAGTGACGCAGCTCTTTCCTTTGTTCTGTCTAATTACTCCTCTTAAGTCCTCTTAAAAAAAGAGTATGCAGAGTATTTAACCCCAGATGTGATTGTGATAAATGGAATTTACAAGATTTACAGATTTTATACCACATAACCTAATTGCACTATTGAAGGATGTAAAAAAATCACACAATATCACCAGTGCTTGACTCTGGCAAAGGCTTTATAGTGTTGCCCTTCCCTAATAAGGGTTTACTTCTAGTTCTCCTAACTTCCACATCTTCAAACTGCTTGCCAGTCTGCAGCAAAGCTCTGCAATACTTTACCTGTGGAATGAAGACATAGAAGGGCCTTTTTTTAATTAGGCATATTAGCTACAGGTTTGGGCTATTTACTTTTCCTTTATAGTAACAGTTCTAAGGCCCAATTTTCAACATTAAATTGGTGCAGCCATGTTGGACCCTCACACTTGAAACTTAAATCCAAGTCATACAGCCCAATATAAAAACTAGCTCGTAAAGCTGTGACTAGTTGTCTAATTAGTCACAGCACAGATAGCATGGTTAATGCTGCCTGTGTGCCTTCAGACTGATTTTATGCCAACTGCAAGTGGTAGACAACACCTGATTTAGTGTGAAATTACAGTGGTGCAGAAAGCCAACACCTCAGGTGGCTCAAAGCCTATTGGTATGAATTAACCCATCCCTTTACTTCATTTTGCATTGACAGAGTGGGGGGTGTTACAGGCCCATCAGGCTTTCAAATCAAAGCCTGAGCACAGTCTTCTTTTTTTCTTTCTTTCCCTTCTTTTATTTCCTTGTCTTTTATTCTTCTCCAATACAGCTGCTGCTTCATCCATGGTAGCTACCAAAACTATCACCGAGCCAAATGCAGTGAACTGAGAAACAGCCCCACCTTCTCACCCTGAATACCTCTGGATGTTCCCTCTCCCACAGATTTCCAGAATAACTTTGTGGACTAGAGTGTTACACCACACAAGCTGAAGCATGCAGGCTTGTCTACATACAGGTTCCTAAAAATAATGCCACAGTAAAAAAAAAAAAAAAATTCACAAGAGGGAGCTCAAAACCCAGGAAAGCATCCAGGTAATGTGGCTAGGTAGGGAATTCCAAGTGCTGTAGCCCCAGGAAGAACTGCAAAAACACAAGCAACAAATTGTATCTGGTTTTTGTTCTTACACTGCAAAAAGGAGCCCACCACAGCTAGTATCTTCATTTGAACAGTTTTGGTCTGTTTGCACAAAAGAGTTATTTACAATATGTGCAGTCACTTCTACAGAAGAACATAGGAAATTTTTACTCCATGGCCAGCAAGAGTTTATTTTGTTTTTCTTTTTACCGGGTAAAAAGAAATTTTTTTTTTTCTTAAAAAAAAAAATCATATAATATTTGATAATACCAAAGTACAAGCNTTCTTAAAAAAAAAAATCATATAGTATTTGATAATACCAAAGTACAAGCAAATACATTTCTGAAACACATGTTTCCTTTACAATAGATCTATACAATATTTCACAGATGGGAAAACTGAATGCATTCTACAGATTCCCCCACAGACTACTTGTTAAAGCTGCTTTTTTTTTTTAATCCCTTTAAACCAGAGATAACACAATGATGAAGAGCATACTACTTCAGTATTCCCACATTTTAGTAAAGGAGCATTTTCCTGGAAGTCTTCCTCATGTGGAAAACATACAACAGAGATGGGCAAGCAATGCAGTGTATCCTCCCTGCTCTGCAAAGGGACTGTCACCGTGAGTCAGTGCACAAGCACATGCCAAAGAGCACCCTGCACATCGCCTGCACATTCACCAGATCATTTCAAGGTAACTGAGCACTGGAAACCAGGTGATGGTGGTGCTCAAGATGTAGGTCAGCTGTAGACATGACTTTAGAAATGCTGCCTCAGCACAGGCCCAGATGCAGTACTTTTAACTAGGTGAGAATTGTCATGGGGAGGGCTGTGAAAGGGACAAAAGCAGTAAAGGGACCCTGATGCTGAGAGCCTGGTGTGTATGCAGGTAATTACACTGGTACCTTGTAAGGGGTACCTTTCTGTTCCTTAAAAACATGTGCAAGTTAGGTGAAGTTTTATTTACTGAAATGGTATTTCCAGTAGGGGAAAGTAGAAATGTAGATGGACTTAGGCATTTGCCTCTGAATAGATACCAAAGAGGCTGTAATCCAAGCAGAAAACAAAGCTCCTGCTATAATAAATTATAACACATGAACTGAAGGGGCCAGTGCTAAATCTGAGATAACTGAAAAGGAAGAAAATAACATGTTTTCAGTATACAAACACTTGTGCCCATAAATTGCAAGAGAAGTGGATTGGCTCTTACAGCGTGTTTTATAAAGCACATTCTTAAAGGAGCCATAACAGAGTGAACTGTTTACTGCTGACCTCCAAATCACAACACACTCTTGAGTTTCACCTGGTTGCACTGCCTTGTTATACTCCTGTTCTAGGTTGCTTACACATCTCAAATACTATGCTCCAGTGGACTCATGGGAGCTGCACAGACTGCACATTATTTTTGGCAACAATATTTTGGCAGCCTTGAATTAGTGAGGTACATACTGTGGTGAACTGGGAATCAACCCCTTGCGGGATGTTGCTTGCTGAAATGTTTTGCTGCTGTGACATGATGATTCCTTTCTTTCTAATACTGTCAGAACCCGCATTGAAAGCTACACTGGACCAAACAATATTTTCACAGAAACCAAGCTTCCGAGCTCAAAGGACACTGCTCTGCTCCCTCAGGTCCCAGTGACCAGCAGGAATGGCACCAAGCTTGCCCTGCAACTCTGTGAGCAGCTCCTTTGCTGGCTCTTGCCTGGTTTTCCTGCGCATGTTGTGTGAGCTACTGATAAAACTCAGTAAACCGTTCTCATATAGGGAAGCAACATGCTTGGCATAAACATTCACTTAATTCAAAGTGCTGCAGTTACAAGGTCATACGAAGCTGTGTACGCTCACACTCGCGGCTCTATCCTGTGAGAGAGCTCAAACAGAGCTTGCTGGTTGTCGATGACATGCAGGTGGTGGACGTATGGCTTCAGCTCGTGATGCTCTTTTGAAGGAACTTCATTGCCTGCAAGACAGGAGAAAAAGGCAAGACAAGATCAGAAAGCTGTGCCTTGCCTGATGCTTCTCTGTCCCGTGTCACAAAGTCACTGCTGTGCCACCTGTCAGGTGCGAGACGGCCACAGGAAAGTCAGCAATCCAAAGGACAAAGGTTTAAGTGCAATGCATGAGGTAACAGTTAGAGAAAAGGGGAGAAGAAAAAAGAAATAGGCAATTCTGGGCAGCCAGCATGCATAAAGGAGGGGGACACGAGAATGGCAAGAAGCTGACTCTTCCCAAGAGGAAGATTTAGTTGTGCTGGCAGTACAGGCAGTCCATCCACTGTAAGGATGGTTCAAGGTTTCCTTTGTGCTGCTTGGGCAGCACAATGGGACCTTGAGCAGGGGTGGGCTACCCAGCCTGCCACTTTTTAAAAATTTTAACGCAGTCTACAAGACAGCAGGCCCTGCATGATTTTCTTCAGAGCCGGTGAAAGGTGACAGCACAGCACATGGATATGAAAGCTCTTCAAAGCTGCTCTGACAGGCCCCCATGTTTTGATCTGTTAGGCTTTTGATTTCTGATCCAGTAACAGAGACAAAAGTCATGCTCTCATTTCATGGGAGTTTATGCAGCAAGACGAATTAGCTGTGTAACAGACAAACTGTAGGGTGGCCTAAATAGCAGTTGTTCTCTGTTACAAGCTTTATGCTCAAAATGGGCTTGTGGGAACTCACTGCTTGTGAAACCATTCAGCACGGCTGGTACTAGCAGAGACAGAAAAAAGAAAGCCAAGCCCGAGATCCATCAAGACAGGCAGAGAAAGCAACACTGCTGACTTCTGGTACAAGAGCAAAGGTTGGAAAGCTCCATTCGTGTCCATGTCCTCAAGGAATTTTTAATAATATTACCATAAACTGGAAAAAGAAAACCCTTCAAAATTCCCTGAACCAATCAGCTTAAATCACACACTTCTTCCCTCTCCTTTGTTTCATTATCATGCTTTTCTCCACACTCTCCAGCTGTATGAGAAAGTTTCCAGGAATCACCACTCCCACTTGTTTCTGAAGACATCTCTGTGATGCTGTGTGGGTGACACGGGATGAGAATGCAGCCAGTTCTGCATGTGGCCGCTAAAGGGGCTCTCGGGCAGCTGCTTTAAAGAGCCCGTGCAGAGCAGCCATCTAACTTGAGCAGTGTTGGAGAGAACAGGATAACATGATAAATTTGCGTCAGGATACAGAGCTGACCTTTTTGTTCTGAGGGAATAAGATACCAGCAGCTGTGCTGAACATAGTGAAAAACATTTGTATTTCTCATTAACACCTCAAATGACAAAAGCTTGAATTTATGTTATTTTCTCAGGCTGCTTTTCCTCACTTTGGAAATGCTCTTATTTGTTTTCAGGATTTAGGATATAAATGTTATTTCCATTAAACAGGCATTTCAGTTTTACTTGGAACCTAACCAGTTTCCAATCCAGAAACAATTTGGCCTGCAAGCTTAATACACATGATATAGTTCATAAACAATAATAATATTCCTTGCTTAGTTTTGTTTGAATTCCTTCCTCCAGTGAGATGCCTGCTGCTTTTAGGCCAATCTGGGAATTGATGCAGTAGAAAGATTCACATTCCTGAGAGCAAAATAAGCCCACTAGAAAAGGAAACTGTCCATAAAGTCTCAATAAATATTCAGTGAATTCATTTCATGCCTAAACGAATTTTAGGGGAAAAAAAAGTGCCTACAGGGATGTCTGTATAAGCTGCTTTTTAAATGTCAGCTTCACAATAAATCAAGTCTGTGCTAAAATAAAATAACAATTGCCTACTTCAAACTACCAGATTATATGATAAATCTCAGGTATTAACCTTGGATTTCTGCTGCAAGACTTACAAAATCACTTGGAAAAATAAAAAAGGCAAAAACGAGATGAAAGATGTGCAGGGAAAGTGCAAAAAACCCTCACATCATTGACATGTTACTTTTCATAATGCCAAATAGGGGACATTTTAATTTACAGAGGCATGGTTTGGATTAATTAATATTTCCTTCAGTATCTGAATTAAAAGAAGGCACATCTTACTCTCTGCCCCACTCTTCCTCTCTTCCATACATTTACATACATT